>JBCFXI010001615.1:0-46134 GCA_038496175.1 Ampulex compressa | reverse complement strand
GTATATATATGTACTTACATACATATATATACTTACACATAGCCCTTTCTTTTTCTCGCCTCGTATCTCCAGTCGCAAACTCAACGTGGAAATGGCTATAATGAGATTTTACAGTTTGCACAAAGCTTGTCACCGGCGTCGTGCTTTCTTTCTCGTTTAAAGAAGAACAATTTTCCCGGGACCTCCGCCTTACTCTAAACCTCCCCAGAAACGAGATATTATCGTGCAAGCTTTCTCCACTTTCATCGAAGCCCTGTACCATCTAAACGTTTTAGCAAAAGCTGCTCAACTCGCGATTAATAATATTTCACGCCTATCCCCTACTATTCCTCCAAGTGTTTCACTATAATAAAAAAAATCGAACCTCGTATACCATCTCGTAGAACGATCCAAAATCATTCAATCGGATACTAATTTCCAAAAATAATTTTCCATATTTATACACATACAACTTTATTCATTCCTCTACCTTCCCAACCTTGCATACTATCTCGTAAAACGATCCAAAATCATCCAGACACTAATCTCAAAAAATAATGTTCCATATTTATACACATACAACTTTATTAATTACTCTACCTTCTCGAATACTCGTGTATCATCGATCGATTTAAAAAACAACATATCCAAGGCACCTTCTTAACATTCAGTACGCCTTCTTACGAGCATCGAAAGCCGGGTAAATAAAATATCGAGGGGATATTCGAGGGCTTGTTAAGAGCCTTGTCAGGCGAGCAACAACAAAGTCAAGATCGAAGCCCCGAGGGGGGGAGCGCAAGGAGAATTTCTCTCCTTCGGTGTTTATACTACGATGTTTATAATTCGTTGTAGCACCAAAGGACATGCGGCGTGCCGCATTATGGCCACGGCTTTCGAGCTTTGCTGGCCCGCCGATTGCAGGCTCCCAGAGCCGACCTCAATCGCGCCCTGGAGGGAGCGAGAGAGCAACAGGAGGAGAAGGAGGCCGCGAAGAACAGGAGCGAGAGAAATCGAGGCTCGAAGTAGGAACAGAGGCGAAGAGAGAGAGAGGGAGAGAGCAGGAGTTGGAGCTGAAGCACGAGTGCGAGGGAGACAAAGTCGGGGCTCTTTGAATCCGGACGAGTCACCCAATGGCATATTAGTTTCCAAGTCGGCGTGGCCGCTTAATTGAAGTCTTAATATCGTGCCTCAAAGCGCCTGTACCCGCAACTCCCACGCAAGAACGTGGAGGACGATAAGAGCGGGACGATATACACAGGTTGATGAATGAAAACGAGATTTGCCCCGGGCTGGAGTTTTTGGCCGGGACACTTCGCTCGTAATAAGCTTTTTGCCGCGCCATACATACCGCCCGCCCTCCTGGCTTCTCGAAACTCACCTCGAATGGTGGATCCTGGACCAAGTGAGTTCGGCGGTTGATACCGCGGCCCGTACAAAGGACTTTTGTCCTGCAGTCAGTACCTTACAGCCTGTTTATCATACGCCGTTTGTCTTACGCCGCTAAATCCGTTCCATGCATATCATCCGAAGTGTGATACGCGCGCCCAACTCTTATTTACATGACAATGCATTCCTTGAAAAGCCGTGTGGAGAATCACGCTGGGAAGTGCGCTGAGTATGATAAAACTGTAGGTAGATCGTGTAAAAGAAGCGAAGCACTTTTTTCCATTTTACCTCGCGATCCTGGGAAAGAGGATCGAGCGTGTATATGTTACCCTGAAAGACCGAAATCAGGAGAATGTCAGAAATATTTGCTAAATACGTCGATGAAAAATCGAGTATTTCATTATATTCTTGCAATGCAATTCAAAGTGCCATTAAAAATAATGTCGCGATAAATAAGATTTGAATCGCATAAATAAGTAATTTTTCTATCGCTACTATTCTCCTTTTTCTTTTTTCTATGACAATATTCTAGCAAATATTTCACATATTTGCTAAATACCCTTATTTCTGACTCTCACCCGTATGGCAATGGTGAGTATCGAACGTGTCGGAGATTTGTATTTTCTTCTCCGTAATTCAGTCGCTGTAAAAGGACAAAAGGGTGACGTAACATTCTCACCTCTCCTTCTGAGAGGAGGGATCAAGAATTTAAAACACACGGTACATTCCATATGAGAAAAGAGAATAATGGCGATAAAAAAATATATACATATTATTATACATAAACGCGCGGAAGTTCGCGAAGGAGGAGCATAGCGCGAGGAAGGATATCCTCTATATCGTCGATAAATTCGGCACTCGAGTCCGTTCTCGGTATCTCGAGGCTTGTCTGCATCCAAGAGGCTCACTCGAGGAATTACCGGGGGTATCCGAGTGATACCATAGCGCGAACAACTCTCGCTTACTTCAGGACGCCGCCTCGGATTCGCACAAGTGGTTTTATGTAAATTCCCCGAATGTTCGTTGCACGTGTCACGGCTCGGCGGAGGGACGGTTACATTATCGTCCCGTCGGCAGAAAGGCAGAAATCGCCGCGTCGAAAGTTTTAGAATCTTGGCGAATCGTGGAACGGAGCCGGAGAATTCCAAAAGAGTCAGCGACACGAAAGTGCCGAGCTCGGTGCATTTCCTCGCGTACGATTGCGACTGCGGATTACGATTCGGTTACAATGATCTCGGTCCAAGGAGGCCGCGTGCTAATACGATTCCTGGCGCTTCGCGTCACGCTCAGCTTAAAGCTTGGATAGCATTTTCGCGCGTTCGACGCGATGGTTAAATCTACTAGAATCTCCATACGCGCGAATAAGCGATGCTACGAATTGTTTTATCTGCTGGAACTCACTTTAAATAATAGGCCCTATGCAAAATGATCTTAGCAGTCGATGCTGGAAATGAATTAGAAAAACAGAGATCGTTGACTCTTAAATCGTAATTCGATTTATCATAGCTTAGTGTGGAAAGGGTTTCTAGCAGCTGGGTGTTTTATTTGCAAACTGGAGGGTTTATTTGTAAATTCCAGGTGTTAGATGGATTCGTGGAAATACATTTGACGCGTTGCTGGAATGCGTGATAATGAATGGTCTTTAAAAAAAGAGATAAGAAAAAGGGAAATTTGAATAAATCGATATAATGTTCTAAATCAGAAAGTACATTCTATAAAACGCTGTGATTTTTTAAAAGAAAGTACTGGCCAGTCATTTCAACTGGCTCCGTAGTTCTAGTGTTAAGGATACGTGTTTTTTAAATATCAGGTACAGGTTTATTATGCATTGTGCGTGGGCAGAAATAAGCATCTTCCTGGAAGAAGTGTAAATAACGAGCGCAATGCCAGCCGGTATGATTAAGATTGCTTTACATACGTAGCCGGAATCCTGGCTGGCGAAATCTTTTGGAGTTTGTATGTACGTGTGTACACAAGCTCTAAAGAACCTACGTGGCAAAATGTGGAGCTTTTTTCTCGGTAGCTCCGGAGTCAAAAGGTTACGGAACACTAAAGTACATTAACCCTCTTAGTGCCCAGCAGTCTATCCTTGTAAGGCTGGAAAATACCCGCCATATCTCAGTGCTCTTAAGACTTTTAATAAATATCAGCCCAAGATATATTCGACGGTGAAAGCAGGGCCGGAATATTTGCCATCTTTTTTTACGCATCTCGCGTTTTACGACCTTTGCCAGGAGCTTTGTCGCGCGAATCCTTTCATCGGACAACATTGGACAAGCGATTTATGAAAATAACAAAATAAACAATATCCAATTTTGGGCGTAACGGACCTTAGGTACACCAGCCACTTTATTACAAACCAAGTCTTCCAACATTTCCAGCAGCTTACAAGAATCCTTCATAATAGCCCTAATATTATAAAACAAATCCAATCAGTATTCTCTTGATTAATCTCAACGACTCAAGTGTTAAACCGATAATTAAATATCCTATAAACTTGAAATACTCGCAAACTAATTATCCTCCCTTTACAGTTAAGTTACTTCAAAATCTTTTCCATGCATCATCGAAAATTAAACGAACTACCAACCGTCATATAGTAATATCAGACATGTCGAGTACAATCGACACACCAAAACATCCAAAACCCATCTAATCCTCGAGTACCGCTCTAATATCATCACAAAATCCACCAAAGTTCATTATTACACAGGTACTTCTACAAAGTCCCCTCCAACCATCGTATCGGCGAAGATGACTCGCCAGGATTCGAGATAAAATATCCGCGCGGTTATGGAATCCCCAATAACCGCCATTGCTATCCTCGAGGAGCCGATATTTTTTTTTGCGCTTGTTTAGCGCGCACTTTCGGCTTCGATTTCCCATAATTGGGGGGCCGAGGGAGGAAAACTTGTGCGCCCTGCGAGCGAGTTAGCGCGAAACAACGGCGATGGCGCTATGCGAGGCACGAAATCAGGTCCGGCGGTTAATGGAAATTCCTGGGGAATTTCTATCGGGACGGCCCAAAGAGACCCGCTCCAACTCTCGTGTTGATGCTTTATTACGGGGCTCGCTTTCCACCTTTTGTCGATGGCGCGGCCTGCCCAACTTTTCATGGAGGCTCCCGTGTTAATGAAGCAATGCCGGGGATAATTCCTGGGCGGCGCTTTTTGCGAATTTTCGACTCGCGGGTTTTTCGAATTAAAGGCGGTCGTTAATTCGGGAGGGCGATTAGCGCGTTGAATTTAAAAGTGAAATCGTGTTTTTCCTGGGACGACAGGAAGAGTGATTTTATTATTGTAAACGTATAATGAGTTTGTGATAATAAAAATATTTGTATAAGATCGCGTGGTTATGGATAGATCTTTTTTTATATATTTTTTTTACCTTTTTATGTGTAGTTTACGTTTTGGGTTATGGTATGTTCAAGGACATTACCATAGCAATACTGTGATATAACTATTGACGAGTACTATGGCAATGGTATGCTGTAAAAAAAAGTTTGGTTTTGGAACGAATATTGCGTGAAAATGGAACAAGAATGGAGCGAGCGCGAATTTCGTTTTTATGGACTCTTCGAAAGTTAGGGGTTCTTTTTTTGGTTTTTGATATAGGTAGATATGTGCAAGTGTGGTTTATCGATAAGAGATTCGTTTGGTCTATTCGCTATGATAATTGTATATATTTTTATACGACCAAGCAACGTTGCATGCTGAACCCTGTATACCGTTATAATGAGTGGTTTGATTATTCTGTTATTTAAACTCCGGCGGTTATATGATTTCCGCGCACTGAACAATGTAATGAACCGTAATGAATAATAATGAATCGTCCGCGGTGCGATGTTAGTCGGAGAATAAACGGTTATATTCGAACTACAATTGTTTCTATAAACCGGGACGTGTGTCATGACATTTACATCGATCAATAATAACAAGAAATATTTGTACTGCGCTAAAAATACAAAAAAAAACAGAAATGGAGATACAAGGTATACGAAATTACAATAAATTTCCAAATTAACTTAACTCTCAATACTAAAATTACCCACCATTTCCTGAACATGTCCAGGTAAACCATATAATGTCAAAAAAAAAAGAACACAGAAAAAATGAGTAGATAAATATAATAATCAACGAGATGCAATAAAATCATAAAAAAATCTCAGAAAATAAACCATAGTACAGTGGCTTTTTTTTTCCAAAAATGATCGACCAGTCATTTCTATCAGCTCGATGGTTTCATTGTTAAAACTTCGAAGGAGGCTTTGATTTTTTCCCCCTTGAATGACGAGTTAACGCCAGGAAGCACGAGCCGTTCAAAAATCCCATAATCAGGAGCGCGACGTAAGCGCAGCGCCGGAGGTTGAAGATGCGATGCCTGGAAATGCACTCATTGTTATGCATCTCCGTCATTAACTATGTACACCGGGAGTACATTTCAGCTCTCACTGGCGCGCCTCAGCCGCGGCAGGATTAAAGCGAAATAAGGCGGTGCAGCGTGAAAGTTTGCAAACATCTTCCGAAATAGTTCGTAACTTTCAGCGAGTCGCCTTAAAACGCTCCGGCCAAAAATGCCTCTAAAGATCTCATCGCCAGCTCGATACCTCCCTCCATTACGAGGGTCGAACTCGTTCGAGATGCAATTTCAAATCGAACCTCCCTCGAAACTCCACCCGTTAGATCTCCCCCCCCCTTCGTACTTCCCCGGGACTATTACCTTGTCAATCATCCGAGTGACGGTCCCTCGAACACCTGAGCTGCTCCATCGGTATTTACTACTTAACACGTTCCGTGCCACGTGCACGTTAAATGGCACATGCTGATGTATTTGTACAATGCGCTGTAAACATATATTGTATATCGAACTTAAAAGTAAAATCTATTTCGAGTGGAATAATGAGGGATTATGAAGGATGCGCTGTAAAATAAAACGCATGAATGTGTTTAATGGTTGTGGGTATATGCGATAATTGATGATTAGATATAATGGTTCGAAGTTATCTTAAACTGACAGAAACAAATGTAAGAGAAAAAAATGTTTTATACGTTTGTTTATCCACTTCCTCCTTTGTCAAATGGGTTGCTTTTCTTGTTTTTTACTTAACAAGTTGAAATACAGCGGGTTCTTCTTATACATAAATAATTTTCGATTTGGCCGAGTTTTACGATCTAATTGATTGCAGCGCCATAAACAGTACACGATGTGACAACTATTTTAAATAGGTTAATTGCTCATGGATCGATGTGATATACTGTGCGATAATATATCGATTTTAAATCAAAATATTGAATAGACTGAGCGATGAATTGGACAAAACAGCTTGGCACGGAACGTGTAACCCTTTCGCTATTATAAACTTAAATTCTACATCATGCAAAAATACCCACCTTAAGTTGCACACACAAAATCTCCGTCTATAATCACTCTTTATCCCAGTAATATATAAAAAAAACATTGTACTTTTCCAACAGCCTTATCTCATTAAAGTACCTCCAAAAACTATCTCTAAAAACAACAAACTCACAAAGATTTTTCCAAACGGAGGATTCGAACGATTGCCAGCCGGCTAAAACAAAGGGTCAAATCGACTTCCCCCCTCGAGAGAGAATAGATCGGCTCAGGGCGATTATGGTTAAGACACGCTGCTGGCGAAAGGCGCACCTTCCAGGAGATCCAGGTGCAATCGATGAATGAACGTCCGTCAGGCGCGCGGACAGAAAGGAAATTAGCAGTCCTCGACAGCCGATGCCGTCCTCCTCGACTGGTACCAGTGTACTCCGTCGATCCGTGCTGAACTCCTCGATCCTCGTTTCCGAGAAGCCACGCTCGTCGCCTCGCTCTGTTTCCACTCCTCGAGCGGCCCGGATTGATATCTCGTCCGTACGTTCCTCGTTAGAGGAGCGAATCGGGCTCCTTAACGGCGGAAAAATTCCCCTCGCGAGCGGAATATCAAGGCGGCAAATCGATATATCGCCGTAGGACGGTTGCACGGTGAAAATCTGACGGCTGTAAAACCGGTATTCGCTGGAGAACCGAGCTCGGCCCACTTCCCACGCGCTCGTAATTTCACCGCTTTGTCCCTCGATCGTCTAATTTTCCAGCCCCGAGCTTTGTCCCCGTTTATCCTGGACTTTTGAACCGCGATGCGTACTGTTTACGGGATTCTCGGGATGCTAAGAGGGGCAAAGTGGACGGGGGATAATTCGGATGTAGTGTTTGATCATGAGAATTCTTTATTTTCTCGTACTTTATTTTATTACTCGATATATATATTGTTTTAGGTGGATTTATTTTGAGAGTTTATTTATTTGGAAAGTTATTTTGTTTATTTTGAAAGTGGTGTAAGTCCATTTTCTCTCGTTTTCTCGAAAGAAAGGTTAATATTACCGAGCGTGATCTTAGCATCTGTCCATCGAAATGGACTTACAACACTTTCGTAATCAATGGCTACGCAATTTATTTTATTGTCCATTGAACAAAGCGTTGGTATTTTTTAAGGTATTAAATACTGATTAATTATAAACAAAAAGTTTACACTGAATTAAGTATAACTCACGTGGTATCTCATTTCTTTTTAAATGGACTTACACCACTTTCGAAATAAACGGTCCATATATTGAGAAGTCCTCGTTTTATTTATCAAGTCTTGCTTTGTCGTTTGATCGTTTTATTTTGAAGCCTTTGTTTATACGTTTTATCGCTTGTTTCATTACTCGTTTTATTTGTTCCACGTCGTTGGATCTAAGGTCTGCTGTCTGAGGTACGGTTTTATCCGTTGTGTCTACAGCGGATATATTATGGAACGAATATCTTTGTACCTGTGCTTTTTAGTCTACCGATTCCTCGTTGTTGGCTTTCGTGCCAAACTCCACAATGCTCGTTTCATTCGGCGTGGTTAGATCTTGGCTGTATATCAACTTATGGCCCTTTGGAATTTTCCAAACAACCCGCGGAATAAAAACTTTATACGTTGCATTTACCCTTTATGCGCGCCGACACTTTTTCCGATACTGGCGGGCTAAAATCTTGAATAAAGAACGCGTCTTGGTGAATTTTTATTTGTCCTGTGTTAAAGTTCGAAGGTTTAAGAATAATATGGAGCTGTATATGACAGTTCTGTTATCCACGGCATTCTCTCTAATTTCTAATGGTTCGAACTTGATTTTGGTGTCGATTTATAACCTTAAATGCATTCGTATACAGCAAAAAAATGTTGCTGCTACTTAATTTTCCAGGAACGTTTGAAAATGTTCCTAATTCCCATTCGAATCAACGCACTTCTTCGCATCATCGCCACGATGGCAGAATTTTGATCTAAACTGCGTTCGTCGCAAACCACGAATTTCCCAGCCACGGAAAACTTCAGGCACTTCATGCATGAAGTTGACGCATTTCATCTATGTACCCATACGCGTAATTCGAAAACTAAGCCAATATACTTGCTCATCTCGCGCAGAAGGAAGTTTCCATGCAGAACGATCCCTTGCGTCACCCAAAGCGCCACCTACTCCACATTAACGTCTATACGAATCAATGTATTTCTTCGCGTTATCACTACGATATAGGATTCCAAACCAAACTTTATTACGAATTACCACGCTTCTTCAAGTTATTGTCACGATCCCATAACTCCAAACCAAACCAAAAATTGCTGATAAATCACAAATCTTCTATAGAAAGAAAAACCTAGCTCCAAGAGATGCATTTCAACCATATATCCACACGCGTCGTTCCAAAACTAAGCCGATACACTTGCTAAACTCGAGCAGAAGGAAATTCCAGATAGAACGATCCATTGTCTCATCCAAACCGCCACCTACTCCAAACTATTCTCCTCTCACATCATCGTCACGATATCAGGATTACAAATTACACCGCCCTGATGATAAATCCCAAATCCTCCGAGCAGAAAAAACCCAGCTCGAAGAACCGCATTTCATCCATGTATCCACACGCGTCATTCCAAAACTAAGCCAATATACTTGCTAAACTCCAGCGGAAGGAAGTTCCCGACAAAAGCCTATATCCCAGGGCAGAACGGTCCCTCGCCTCATCCAGGCGGCCATCTACCGGCCTAGGGCCGCTTACAATGGCTTCCATCCCGGAGGAACGCCGCCAGAGACAACTTCTTAAAGCTGCGCGGGTGACGTCCAAACTTCGGACACATTTTACCCAGGGCCCGTCCCATTAGCGTAAACTTCTCCGGCGTGCGACACTATATCATTACGATGTTACTGCCAACGGGGACGCCGGTTTGGTGGTACCGTAAAAGACCGTTGCAGCATAAATCCCGATGGAGGTGCCGCCACCAGGAAATTTCGTGGCCGCCACACTTTCCTTCGAAGGCTGCACGCGCTGGAGTCACTCCTCCTTGTCCCTGTTAACGCTTCATTAACCCGTTAACCCTCTGCACTGGTAATTCGACGCGCCGTGTCGATGCTTTGATTACCCCTCAGCGCGAAAAAAAAAATACGAGTGCAAAGGGTTGGTGTATCGTAACGGATTTTGACACGTATGTTATGTCACGCGTATTTTGTATGAAGCTTTTCGATCATTAGCGGGATCTGAATCGACGAGGATCCTTTTTGCGAGTATTTCCATGCGACTCTTTTTGCAAGAGTCTATCGTGACTCGATATGAGAGTGCGAAGGGTTGATTAGCTTTTTGATTTTTACTGTTCATGGGTGTGTGGAATATTCCTTCTGGATAAAAAGGAACTTGGGTTTATCGATCGGTTGGTTAGATCTTGAACTTTCGCGATGTTCCATGGGTTACGATGATATTTCTTCTTCGCGAATTTCTTTTTTGGATGAATGACATAGCTGTGGATATTATTATGGGGGATACCTTAGTGTTGATAATGGAGAGTGTGCGTTCACTTCGACGGGGTGTCTCGCGCGAAATTGGGAGTACCAATTCAAGCCTACGCCTACATTAATAATTCCTTGGCGAAGCGCGCATCAGCGAGGAAGGCAATATCGGCTGGGGAAAAAAGAATGCGAGGCATCATAACTACGTTACCGCCAACCCGGTTTAGTGCCTCCATAAAAGCTTTGTACGCTCGGTTTATTCTCCGAGAGGATACATATTCGCGAGCGAAGATGCCGGTTTACGCTCATTAACCGCACCGTGTATGGAATTATTAATATTATTGCCGGCCAGCAACCGCGCGTTAATGGCGCCCCCTTTTTCAAAATTACTTCAAAATCTCCGGCATGCTCGCCGGCATCGTCCGTCGAGCTGACACGACGACGGCAAAAGCCTGACGATTCTCAGCCTCCCTTCCCACGATTCACCCTCGAATATCCGCGCTCTGCACTTTCATATCTCTTTGAAATAGTCATCTCATAAGCTCCCATAACGCTGGTGCGCTCAAGAAATTCGGATGCCGCACGCTCCTCGCTTTTGCAGCGCACGAGACTCGATGTGGAAAATTAATGCTAACAAAGAGCGATACAATATGGGAAAGCGAATGAGTATCGATAATTGTATTCCTATCTAATACTATACGAGATATTATTACTCGTATACAAGTATTAGAATATACGTATGATATAATACAATTGAAATATAAATACAATATTACAAGATATTTATTAACAATGTAATACAATATTACAGTAATTCCTTTCAAGACACATAACGCACTTTACCACTATTCCCACCAGCCATTTTCCAAACAGATTTAACTGTACAAAATATATCCTTAAAGAAGAAGAGGAAGAAGGAAGAACGTCCATAAATGAATTTATCGATCCGTACGCTGCGAGAAAATCGTGAAAAATCCCCCAAGTGACCGCGCCTCAAAGTTCTACGATTTTTCACAGAAATCACTGACCGCTCGTAGTAGGAATGGTGTTAAATCCAATAATCCAGCTCACCAGGCGAGAGGCATTTCTTTCGATGGCGCGCTCTTTAAAGGAATTTCCCCTTGAATCGCGGCAATATCGCTTAGTCGCATAATTTCTCAATCTTTTTCCGCGCAAAGCCGAAGAACGCCGCGCGCGGCCCCGGGCTTTTTGCTCCGCAGCCGCACTCCGAGGTGCGTTTCGGCCGGGTTTAATTGCACGCGAATTTTATCCGGCGGCCTTTGAGCCCGCGGCTTATTACGCACCGGCAAAAAACTCCCTGCGGAAGTTTTTACGTTTTCATGCCGGCGAGTAAAGGAGGAAGGCCGAGTTTTGCGCGGAGCCGATGTCTCAAAGGCGTAACGATGACTTGTTGGGGAGGGGGCAGAGGAGGGAGCAGGGGGGGAGGGGAGCCTCTTAAGAATTTTATCCGGCCGTAAAACAATTACCAAAGCTCAGAGCAACGCTTTCATTCCGGCCCATTGTCGTGCTGCAAAATGAAGGCCCTCCTGTCCTTCCGTCCTCTCTCTCCTCCTTTTTCCTCGTTACACACGGCTGCTCCTTCCTCCCTTTCTCTCCCCCTTCGTCCTCCTCTCGCTTGCAAACGTCGCGGGCACGGCGCAGGGGGAGGTGACTTTTCCTGGGAAAAACCTGGAGGAACCTGGAGCGTTATTCCGCGCCAGAGAAACTAACGGCGTTACCCTCGATCCCAGGGCCGACGATCGGCCGATGGAGCTTCAATTTTGCGTCCTGGGGAAAATCGGGCGCCCCGTAATATCGGAACTCGAGCGTCCGGTTTACGGATCGCTTCGATGGGGGAAAATTGACGGCGGGACTTTCGCTCGCTTGGATTTTCATACCTGCCGTCGTGCGCTTCGCGATCTTTCTCTCTGGCTTTCCTTCTGGTCGAAATGACCAGTTTCCGTCGTTTCTCACGGGTTTTTTAATTTGATTTCACCCTTTTGCAAATGGAATTTGCCCTTTTGTCGACGGATTTCACTTGCAAACGCCTGAATTTGTTTTGCAAAAGGTTCAATTGTATTTGCAGATAGGTGAATTCGTTTTGCAAAAAGTTTAGTGTGAAAAACCTGTAGAAAAATTACTGTACATCGTAGTCGGGCATTTTTTTAGATTTTTCGTGATTCTGTCGCAGAGTGTCGATCGTTCTGTCTGTCATATCACTTCTTAATGCTCCTTTTCTTTGAGGATATCAATGATGTACGTAAATATATCGAGAAAGTGGCTGATAAGTTCAGTGTTAAATAATCATCTCGTGATTTGACAGCGTTGAAAATTATTGCACCAGTCTCCCCGCTATCACTCGGAAGGGAAATGACCGAAGGCATCGAGTTTCACGTCTGCTAGTTTCTCAGGGATTGGAAAGCTCGCGAGCGGTGTTAGAAATATAAAAACTAATACCATTACCTCGCACTCGACGAGCGATCGTACGATCGACTTTTATTACCGTAGCGACCAAAGCGTTGCGTCGGCTGGTACAGCGTAAAAAAAAACTGGCGCGCATCTAGCTTACGACCGTTCGAGTAGAAAACCTGCGAGTTTCGCTTACGACATCCCACGGCATAGCCGTGTCAAACGAAGCTACTAAAAGCGCGGCCGAGTTTTCGAGATAAATCCGTCCCAACGTCAAACTGAACTTCTTATATTATAAACAGCGCCCAAATGAAGCCAAACCCTTTTATATCGATCAATTACAGCTCACATTATTACTATTTAACATTTAAAAAAGACTCTAAAAATCTTCTTACCTTATAAACAAAAAAAAAACTACAAAAATCTTTTAATATTAAAAATATCTATATGAATAATTATCTTTATATAAAACTATTAATAAAAAAAAACTAGAAAAATCTTTTAATATTAAAGATATCAGTATCAATAATTATCTCTATACAAAACTATTAATCCAAAAAAAACTACAAAAACCTCTTAATATTAAAGATATCAGTATCAACAATTATCTTCATATAAAACTATTAATACATAAAACGTGAATATTGACTCTCTCAATATTAATGTATAAAAAATACCTCATCCTCCAAATAATACTCGCGCGGAACAATACAACTGCTCGCCTAAGCGAGGCCTGAAATCTTATCAGGTATCGAACAGCAACGTGTCATCCTGTCCAAGGAGATGCAAACGGCCTTGGATAGGCGGAAAGCTCGTCGCGCATTTTGGCGGGCTTTGGCCGCTCGTAAAATGATTATGCAAAACGCGGCGCAGGCTCGCGAAGGGCGCTTTAATTTGGAGGCATTGTCGGAACTCTGGCGAAAATTAAAAGCTTATCTCGCCCGGTTCTTCCTTCCAGCCATCCCCCACCCCCTCCTCCCCTACTTCCAAGCCTCCAGCGCTTTGTCCGCCAGCGGAATTATTATCAACACTACCGACGATGTTGCAGATAGTAATTGTTTGAACGTTGATTCCCCACCATTGTTCCCTCGTCAGCCGCTTCTCATCCCCTTGGCCGCTTCTTTCGTTACACGGCCGACGTGCGCCGTTTTCGCCAGTATAACGCCGTTAATTCGCGAATTAACGCTCCGCACTTGGATGGAAATTAGATCGCCTCTGCTTGTTATCTCGAAAGGCGCGCGTGCCGCGAGCAGGAGGACGTTGTGGATGCAGGTTCATCAGTGTCGGGATTGGGGTTCATTGTTAATGATTAATGCGGAGGGGGTTGTGCGTTTTTGTTTATGGAGAAAGGGTTTTTTGTTTCACGGTGTTTTGTTCTGTTCGTGGAGGATGCTTTAAGAGGAAGGTGTTGATCGATTATTTTTTTTTCTTTTTTTTTTGAGAAGGTTCGTCTGGTTGGGGATTTTTCACCCTCGCACCTCACCTCACGTGCCCACAACTCTCAACACCTCCTCCACTGTCCTCCCCCCAAAATCACAACCTCGACAAACCCCAAACAATCCGCGCTTCTTCACCCCCGACGCTTCCCAAACAACTCCGCGAAAATACCCCAACCCGAGTTTGTTTAAAAGCCCGTAGTCAGCGTCGCTCAAGGCGCATCAATCCAAACTTCCACCCGCCAAATGGACCCGACGAAAGAAGCGATCTTTGATCGATAAGCTCCCCCCCCCCCCCCTCCACTTCCTCCCAAAGTGTTCCATTATCGCGCGCGATAAACCGTATTAACGCATTAAGGACCGCTCACGAGTTTTCTCGTGTTTCGCGTCCCATCTGTTACGGACCGCTCACAAGTTTTCTCGTGTTGTCCTTTATTACGCAAGGATCACAAAATAACCCGCTGTTTTTAGATATCACCTATCTCGATACATCGTACCTACTTTGTGCACTTGAGTATTCACATCAATAATCAATGTATTGAACTTGATACTTGAAACTCGACAACTGGAAAGGAAAAAATAGAAACCAGAAAGACGAGTCGGTTTGCCCAAAAACGTGGGGTCCCAGAGGTATCTCTCGCAGATTTCTTTGCGGCCCTCAGCGTGTTAATTACCGCCCATCCGCTGGACGCGGAGGACGCCGCTCGATAAATGCCACCAGAGGAAGAACTCCGCGGTTGTTTCGAAGCTCGCAGTCAGCGCTCCTCGTCGTGTGTCCTGGGCCACTAAAATCAGGCGCCTGGCTTTACTGGGCGTCGATTAATTACCGGGTATATTAATTATGAAACGCGCTCGATACTCGTCCAAAGTAACAAGGTTATGGCCGTGCAAGGGGGTTGCTCGGGGGCAAGGAGGAGGAGGAGAGGGGGGAGGGGAAGCTGGCATCGAGACGAGGAGAGGCCACATGCGAACACGCGCTGGAAGCCAGGGACGTTTTCGGCCCGCGCGTCGTTATGGGCCGCCAAAGGGGCCCGTTTAATATGAATTGCGTATTAATAACGAACTAACTAGGTGCGAGGCCGCCCGGCACTTATTATTATTTATCAGGGTGATTAATTTAAGCCGCTGTTGCGGTGCGCCGCACCTGCGCCATACATATCCGGCGCGCTGCGCCGGGAAATTGGTTCGTTCACTTTTCAGCGCGCGGAGAAATCCGAGGGGGCCGATGGCGAGCTGCTTCCCGGTGGATTTGGCGCTGTTCTCGATTTTTGGGAAGATTTTCGCGAGCCTGCCTTGTGGGGAATCGGCGATTCCTGGTCCAGAACGCTTGAAGGCTGTATTTTTTAATGCGCGGTTTATTTACTGGTTTTTACTTGGTTCTATTATTTGGTGTATCTTGTTTTGTTTATTTTTAGGCTCGTGGAGCTGTTATTTTAGGGAAGCACGTGGATTTTTTGGTGGGATAATCAGAATTTCGGTCATCGGTGCGTGGCTCGAATGATTGGATGCTAAATCGTGAATTAATTGAAGCTGATATTGGGGAGATCGTAAAGTTTATGGTGGCGAATTGAATCGTATTGTGAAATATGACGTGGAGAGAAATCGGACACCTGGGGTAACCGGAGTGGGATGGAGAATTAAAATATAAAGAGCGAGAATAACTGCTAGAAAATTACCACGAGCGGTTTCCTTGAGCATCAAAAAGAGTAACGCGATCTTTGAAACGCATCCTGATATTCCAACGCGCATGTCCTGTCAGAAGTCTTTTAGTCCGGGATCGTGCTTTTCAATTTTGCATAACAGCGAGGACGTGTATTTCGTTGGTTTCCAGCAGGCTCGATTGATTTTTATTACGGATTTTTTCTTTCGCCGGACATTAGCGGGACGCAGCGAAAGGGTCTCTTAAATCACGGTTATCAGTGGCTTTAATGGCGCCGCGCTATCGTTTTGCCGGTGTTCGAATAATAAGAGAAAAGTCTCGCGCACGAGCCGAGACCGCATAGTGAAATTATCGATACATCGGTGCTACTGTTGCTGCCTCAAAACTTACGACTCGGGGGACGCGTCGTATCGAGTTTTACGGAAAAAAAAAAAAAAGAGAGAAGGCGTCGCGAGTTGGCTGATTAGCGAATGCAAACGAAGATAATTGAAAATTACGCGTCTCTCCGCGTTAATCACTTTGCTGATTTCGAAATATCACTTTTCCACCATCCATTCGTCAGTTTTCCGTTAATCATATGACATTAAATATAAATTTTCTCTTTCCTCGGATGATAAATCCCCGATGGAAATTTTCAATGCGTTCTATTCTTCTTTGATATACGAATATTCCTTTTTAATATTTCGCAACTGTTTTCATGCAACAGTACAGTATTTAAATCCTTCCTCGTGTGGTATTACTCGCGACAACAACAGCGTTGATAATATATATAAAGCAACAAATATAAATCGATATTACACAACAATTAATATAAACTTAAAAAATACGTACCATCGCTCGAAAACAGGATCATCGACAGCTTTGATTATTATACAACGCAATAAATATCACTTTCGAATTTCAATGCTTACTTCAAATCATCATCATCATCATCATCATCATCATCATCATCATCATTCGCGATGATAAAAACGCCAATCGCCTTTCTCGCGACCAATTTCAATTTCCAGAAAACCGACGATATCCAGAAACAAATGCTACGAACACCGCATTTCCTTTCCCGATCTCCGAGCCATTAATCGCGCCTCGAGCGCGAACCTCGCGTTCCTCGAGCCAGCGCCGATTACTTCGCTCCGCGAGAGCCCTCCTGGAAAATCGCGCGCTAATTGGTCCGGCGCCTTTGCCCAAGGCCCGCCAAATCTTCCGCGTGCGCGCCGCAAATATGCGCCCGAAGCAGCCGACCGCGGTATTCCCGACTATTAAATTAATCGGCAGCGCGGCTGGCACTTGGTGCACGGGCCAAGAAAGAATTTATGCCCCTCTGGAATATCCATCGGCCCAGGACGAGCCTGCCTCCATTTATCTTTCCCTCCTTTCTCCCCCCTCCTCCTGGAATCAACTGTCGATTTCAGCCGCTTGCGAAAGAGCGCCAGGAACGTCAACGTCCAAGCTGATTTCCGGCTTTAAACCGTTACCAAGAATTATCGCCGCTCGTTTCGATGCGATTGGATAATCGTCGAGCGATACATGCTTCTGGTAATTTGAACGTCGCAGCCCGTCGAGGCCTTCTTGCTTTCTTATCTTGCTCGTTTATCGATGAGCGTGTACTATGGTTTGGGATAAGGGGATTTATTTCCCAATTCGGTAAGTTCGAGAGGATGAGAATATCGATGATCCTTGTAATCGAGGTTTTTACAAGTGGTGTGTGCTTTCATTGTAAGCGTTTTAATCAATATATTATTGTAATGAAGCTTTTTATGAGTGATATAAGCTTTGATTATTCATAAGGGATATACGCCACATTTGTGCCCAGCTGAAAATGATTTGTTAACGATAGAACTGGCGGCTACATTCGCGATGTATTTAAAGTATATTTAAAAACAAAGGGAGAGGGCAAGAGGATATTTCTATGGATCGATGTAATAATCCAAATGCCGCACAAAAATCGTGAAAACTCAGAAAACGCCTCCTCATAAACCGCTGGGATTTTTGAAGATATGGCCAATCGGTTATTTCCACTGATTAAGCCAGCGTTGAATATCTCACTTATCTCACTCGTTATTCCGTCCAGGCCACCCTTTGCCCTTATACATTCCCCTTACTTTTCCCTCGACCTTCCAGCCGCCGCGAGTCCCTCTCGTTCCAGGGATCCCTCAATTTTACACGTCGCCTTGAATCGCGCAAAGCGCTTCTCCCAAGTCCAGCGCCAGCGCTAATTCTCGGCTAATCCCCGAATTTAATAATCGCCAGTCGGGCGATGCTTCATCCACTCGAAAATATTAGCCTCCCCGGACGATCCTGCGGCCGGCCTCCTCGGGGGATGTTCGTCCGATTTAATTAAGCAATTTTATCCCCGCCGCTTAATTGGCGCGGTGGTGTTAATCGATTAAAGACCGAATTATGCGCCCCTTTCGGAAGTAATGCCCGAGTTTAGGATACGGCTGGAAAATCGCCTGACGAATGGCGCCCGCGGGAAATTAAGGCCAATTCCGGGGCACGAGGGGAGGGGGAGGGGGGAGGGGGGTGTTTTAAACACGTTGACAAACACAGGCCGCGCTTCGTGCAAAGAACGATGGACACGATCCTCTTCGGGTTTTTTTCACTTATGTACACCAGGGAGCACTCTTTCAAAGCTTTACGTTTTTTTCCCCTTTTTTTTCCTTCCTCCACCGTGCCTGTTCGTTTTTTTGTCTTTTCATCCTTTTTCGCTTTTCCCATTCGTTTTGCGCCTGGGATAAATAGAATTTGGCGAACCGGCCCGAATTGTCGGCGGTGTGTTTTGCTATTTGGCGCTGCAGCTCGAATTGCTTTCGCGATGATGGTGTCTGGAGATTGGCGATTAATCATCCCCGCGACAAATTGGCCGTAGGCTCGTTGCGTTGGTACCTCAGCTGCCGTTGGGGTTCTTTCTTTTGGGTATGTGTCGTGCTCCGTGCAGTTAACTGTGGCGGAATTCGCGCGAGATTTGAAGATTTCGAGGAGAGAACGAGGATGTGCCAGTAAAGCCGTGGAGGTCGTTTACGCGATATGCTGTTGCGTATGTAATCCTATACTGTGTACTTAACGAGTCACTGATGAATACACGCTTTTTAATTATGAACCTCTGTTTTCTACCATAATTACTCCTTGCGTGGATATTAGGACACGCTATGTTATCGTGCTGTTTTTCTCTTTTTTATTAAAGACGCATTCAGTGCGACTATATATATACATATAAAAAATAGTAGGTCGAGTATTAAACGAAATTTCTATTTAGTTAAATTCGCATTCCAAACTCCTGCTTCCCTATTTACTCAACTCGATTACCACTCGTGTACTATACACTCGTGCTTTATAATTTCAATTAGCAAAGGGAGAAGAAAATGGCCGCGGTCTATTAACATCCTATCAATATTTGTGCGAAGGATCGCCTTTGGCGCACGATTGTTACCACGCTTCGCGGTATGGATTTTCCACCCTCGATACTTACCGCAGAGGGATGTACGCATCGGTGCCATTAGAATATTGCAGTCGTTTCGGTGACGCGGACGTGAAAATTTTCCCTCTCACGCGCGTCACGGCCAACCGGCATGAAAAGCAACAAACCCCGTTACCATACGCTTCTCTCTCGTCGACTAGACTCCTCGATATTTTACTATGTATTTTTACCGTGGCGCTGAAAGAGGGTCGAACGGCTGTGTTAGCAGCTTTTACATCTGCCAATCCAACGGCCGGTGCGTGGCGCAACAGGAACCTCGATTATATCCCTTGATCAGGAAAATTCAAGAGCACCCGGTATAACATCAGGTGTACCACAATGTTCTGTATGTTCCGGTTACGAGTTTCAACAAATTCCTTCGACGCGTATTTGGCTCTCTCTTTTCATCACTGAACGTATATAGACATAGAAAATTAATTAAAACGAAGATGATTCGTGTTAGTATTAAGCGAGACGCGATCGTGTATTCATAAATGCAGTCGATCTACGCTACTGTACTCTGTACGAATTCCAACAAGGAAGAGACGCTACACAAACATATGGAAGTTTATTAAAAGCGTATAATGAAGGTAGAGTGACCGATAAAATGCGCAAAAAATAGTCCGAAAAATGTCTAGAAAGTGATTTCTAGCTTTCCGATAAGCCACGATCTTTGATTAATGACGATATTTTCAAGATAGGGGGATATACAAATTGCCATCGCAAATAATAACAACGATTATATTACTTTACGAAGTTTATGAGTTTATTCAAGGTATAAAAAATGTATTATTCTCTTTTATTCTAAAAAAGGGGAGAGAACTTTCCGGTAGACCTAATACATCTGCGTGTAAACAGTGAGCACTGGAGCTTCGCTCGCTAAAGTACTCGCGAACGAGACGATCTTTGCTCAGCGAATTACACGGAGCACTCGAAGAAGTTTTCGGACATTAAATTTCAGGATACGCCCGCGCACATAGGAGTGGTGGGGGGGGGGAGAGTAAGTATCTTATTTGTAGCAGCGGCTCGTAGGAATTTTAACGATTGTACGAAATTCCCCGACATTGTCGCTGATGTCATAAACCGTATTAATTTTCGTTAACAGCCAGGTAACACGATGCACCATTTACCCGGCTCTCTGCGCGGTCCAATGGTCCGTTTTCTGGCTCCGAGGGCGCACACACGCGCGAGTACGTAAACTCGCATTCCGGTTATAAGACGGCCACTAGAGACCGTAATGCTATTTTCTTTTTTCCAAAAAAGTAACGGGCGCGCTACTTTAACATTTCTGTTTCTGCAACGACACGAGCTTTTCCTCTCGTTGCCCGCGTTCTCCCTCGGACAAGAAATATTTTGTAGGGACATCCTTGCGCTGCTCTTTTTCTTGGGGAATCCGGAAGGCTTCGGTTCTCCAAAGTTCCTTCTAATTTCTGCACATTGATATTCGAGCATTCCTCGTTTCTATGCAATTCGAGGATTATGAATTATCGTTTATTCGAAGAAAGAACCAAGAAGTTCCTCAAAGTAAACACCTAGCACGCACCAGTATCATAACACATAAACACAAAAATCAATCTACTTATCCCAAATCACAAAACCACAAAAAAAAACAAATCCCTACGAGTCGAGTTATCAAAAATCCAGGATTCTTCATTCATTCAGGCCGAAATTCCCCGAGGTAAGCTCGCAGCACGCGCCAGTCTCGTAACACAAATAAAACAACGATCAATCCACTTAGCCTAAGTCACAGCGATGTCCAAGGAATCCTCCAGGATTGCCTGAATAATCAAAAATCTAGGATCTTTTGTTCCTCCGGGTCGGAAATTCCCCGAGGTAAGCCCGTGGCACGTGCGAGTGTCATAACGCCGATGCACTCGAGCAAGTTAATTCTTGGTCATACCCCAATCAAGCGAGATGGGAGACGGAGGTCGGTCTGAGGGAGTTAACTAGGGTGGAACCGCTGCCAGTTACGGACGACGGGCCACGGAGCAAGAGAGTGGCAATGCCGAACTCTAAGTACTTCTGATAGGATTTACCTCTCTCACAGCGCATTCGTGGCATCTGCTACGGGCCCGGCGCCTTCCAGGGCTGGGTTCGGTTCCTCCCAGGACCGGAAGCTCGTAAATCAGTAATCAGAATTCCCCTGGGCGCCCGCGGTAACGCCACCGCAGACTGCGCGCTACGTAACGAAGATAAAAGGAGATCGCGTCACGGTTCCGCGCCAGATCCGAAAATACTACGGCCTGAACCATCGGCACTCGATTTTGATTTTCGCCCCAAGGATGCATTCGCTGGATGGAGCGTGGCTCTGCAAGCTGGCGCGATTGGCTTAATAAATCCGGGATGTCTTTTTGGGAAGCGCTTCGAGCGCGATATTGGAGAGGTAAATCGGGGAGCTGTTCTGAATTATACGCGGATGCTTTTGCGTTGAATAGCTCTTTGTGTATGGATTATACTCGATTGTTTTTGATACGGAGTTATGAGTACGTTTTTTGTTTATAATGAGGCTCGTTGATTTGTATTATATTGAGGTGTTTGATACTGAGTTACGAGTACGGTTTTGTATTTATATCGAGGTGTCGTGAAATTAGGTTTGCGTTGATTGAGAAAAGAAAAGAATTGGTTTGATTTGCGAAAGCTTTGATTAGTTTTGGAGATATGTGTTGATATTGGAATTATATAGAATTGCGTTCGAGTTCTCGTTGATTATATGGAGTTATTTGGAGTGTGAAGGGGTTGAGATGTTGGTATACGTTTTTGTGTCGATTAATTTTTCTTTCTTGGGTATCATTTTTGGGGATTGCTTTTTGGACGAAGCTCGAAAGTAATTTAAGACGAGGTGCGCGTTACTGTGTATATGAAGAAACCGATGCGGTGTATTCGTGGCCGTGTTTTTGCGTTATTACCGCCAGTGTTTACTTGGAATTACCTACGTTACTATTCATACGATGACCGCGGTTCATTATTCACACGCAATTAGCAATAATAAGGTTTCATCAAATATAACGCCCAGTGCGGGACAACCCTGAAGGGAGAAACTTTTCGCTCCTGTTCGAGTAATAAAACGTAATAATTAATACTTCATTTCGAGGATGACACCGTGGGTCGGAATTTTATTCTGCAAGGTTTGCAAAATCTCTCGCCGAGCAAACCTCCGATATATATTTGCAAAGGACGCGGAATTAATACCCTACCTCCAAAACCTCCAAACATCCAAAGCGCATAAACACGAGGTTATTAAATTGTAACCCATGAAACATCATTTTTTGTCCTTTACTTATCGTATAATTAGCTTATCGACTATTACCATATCGTATAATTATGTTTCATTATTATAATACCGTTTAATTATCAACATTATACATTTTATAATCCATATCTATTTTCAATCCTCAAATACAAACCATTCTTCTTCATAAATCAGCCATAATGCTAAAAAAAAGTGTCTCAAAACATACAATTTCCGGAGTGTGATCAATTTTTTAAGAGATAAAAAAGAACTCGTCTTATCGTTATCACCTAATCTCCATAAGGTAAGGCGTCAAAATACTTGTCTCGCAATATAAGAAGTACATAGACGAAAACACAGCTTACTTTGATTAACGAATATACTTCGCATTTTTTTTTATAAACAATTTAAATCGACACCTTGACCAACATTCAACGCCTTACAACCCAATACTTGGCCACCATTCCTCGCACCTCTCCCAATACGTTTCGCCACTTTGGCATGAATTACAAGCGGGATAAGCCCGGCGATGCGGTATCCGCCATTTCCAAAAACCCATTCTCGCCCAGCGTAAACCCTTTAATATGTAATTGAACGTATGCACCGTCGTGCGCCGACCGCGTTATACCGCGTAATAAATTTTGGGCGCAAAGCTTATGAACATCCTTAGTCCCGCCTCGTTACGAAGATTCAAGTAACATCCCCTGGCGGCCCGAAGTTCCAAAGTCAGTCGCGGCCCGCCATGGAGTTTGCTCTTTAGCACTGTCTGCCCGCGCCGGGCTTTTATAAATATTAATAAGTAGAAACGAACCGCGAGAGGGGGGGGTAGGAGGATTTTAATCCACGCCTGAGAACGTATATGGGATGGAAAAGGATGGACACTCGCTGGATTCTCAGATTTCGAAGGACAGCGTTGACCAGATTTCGAAGGAAGAGGAAAACATCGTTTCACGAGAACGATCGTAATGCGGTACAGCGTGATATTATCCTATATTGTTGCGATTTCTATAAATAAGACTAAAGCGAAATTCTGCAGCCGAAATTCGAGGCTTTATTGTGAATTTTATAGCTTTATGATTCGAAGTATCGTTCATCGTTGGCCACTACTTTGTCTTTGAGACGAGTCCTCGTTGAGCAATGCCACCATTATTCATCGCCAAAGCCATGCATAATATAACTGCAGAGATAAAGTTGCGCACCTAATGGTGTATAATATAACGATCACTGCGTCAACCTTTGAAAGAATAGCAGAAAATGACTAGAGGTGAATTTTGATTTAATGGCGTATAAAGAGAAAAGAATCGGAAATACGTGGTACATTTCGTCGAGTGTACGTAAAATCGAAGGATCGATCGCCTTGTCGCGCGCAAGGTTTGGCGGGTTTTAAGTTTCAACCGAATTTAAGGGTCGAGTTGGCGAAACGGTGTTCTTTGCAGGTAGAGCTGCAGTCTTCTCTCGACAGCCCTCGTCAGAGCGGCGCGACGCTTCACGGTAAATCTTTCGCCCCCCTCGAACGTTACAAATATCACGGGTACTTAACGAGCGCCCATCCCTCTTCCGCGGACTCGTTCGGAATTCCCAAAGGGCAGGAACTTTGGGAGCGTGTCGTGACGCACGTCGAAGTTGGTACTTTCGAGGCGTTAGAGACCCAGCCCGTTTGCAAGCTTTCGGAGCTTAGGAATTGTACCGGCTGGCCCCGGCTCTCCCATGGAGTTCCGTGAATTAATTCGCTCATGCGATAACACCGCCTCGGCTCCTTCCTTTTTCATGGCTCGATCCTTTGCTTCTCTCTCGTGTTTGTATCCTTCTCAATTGTGCTCGCTGTATATTACTTGCTGACTGTTGTTCTCTCAGTAGGTTGCTCAATCGGTCAGTTGCTCGCTCACTCATTGACTCGTTCACTCGCTCGTTTAGTCACTGAGTCGCTCACTTACTCGCTCGTTTGTTCATTCGTTCAGTTGCTCGCTCGTTCATTGACTTACTCGCTCGTTTGTTCATTCACTCAGTTGCTCGCTCACTCATTGACTTATTCACTAGCTCACTTGCTCAGTCGCTCCTCCACTCGCTCGCTCGCTCGCTCATTCATTGACTCGTTCACTCATACACTCACTCAGTCAGTCAGTTAGTCAGTAAGTAAATCAATCAATCAGTCAGTCTGCTAGTCAATCAATCGGTCAGTGTGCTAGTCAGTCAATCAATTAGTCAGTCAGTCATTCATTCATGCACTCACTCAGTCAGTCAGTTAGTTGGTCAGTCAATCGATCAGTCAGTCAGTTAGTTAGGCAGTAAATCAATCGATCAGTCAGTCAAGCATTCACTCACGCACTCGCTCGCTCAGTCAGTTAGTCAGTCAGTCAGTCAAGCATTCGCTCATTCACTCAGACATTCCCTCTCGCGCTTACTCCCTTCCTCTCACTCGCTCTCGATCTCTTCCTCTCTCACTCTCCACCTCCATCCCTCGCTCTCTCCTTCCCTCCCCCTTCCTCCTTCCACCTCTCATCCTCCAACCGTAGGAATAATCCTGATGGCCGAGCTCCCTGAGCGTGATTAAAAATAATTCCTCTTAAAAGCACACCGTTCGACTCCCCGCGCCGGCTACGCATTCGAATCGGCTCGGGCCCTGAAGAGCAACACGGTGCATCGAGGCAAGAACGTGTTCGGTGTTCGAATAGAAGAGGGGCGCCGACTTCGGGCGAATGACCAGAAATTTATCGCGGTGAGTGCGACTCGAGCTTTTAAAGGGGAACGATATTCGACGAGACGAGGCTTCGACCATTTAATAACAGCTTGAAGAAATTACGATCGATTCTCGCAGCTTTCACTGAGATAATTATGAAGGTGCAGGGATATCAATTGTTCCGATGCCTCTAGGTATATAATTAATTCGATTGTTTGCACCGAATATCGTCCTATGTTCAAGTACCATCCTGAGATGCCGAATAAATCTCCGTATTTCTGGGAATAGGGTTTGATTAGGTGGATAAATATAAAAAGGACAAATATCGCACCATCGCTGTATTACGAATAACTGTATTTCGGTGTAATTTTCATACACGCTTCCCACGTGATAAACGAGCATAAGAGGATGAGCGTAAAATAGAGCCTCTGATAAATTCCGGAACGATTATTCATAACGATCTATCTCAATTATTCTCTTTTTGGCGGCGCCGACGATAGGCGGAGAGCTTGATACCGTCATTAATCATTCTCGAAATTCCCCCGGCCCCTTCATTCATACAATAACGATATCACATATTTACAATCAGATTTACCATCGATGCACGTGCACGACACACGAACGTCCCATCGTCACTGTGTTTATTTAATATAAATGTAGGGAGTCGATGTAATGCCCGCGCGTATGCTCATAAGCAAAAGTCGATCCATGGAAATGTGGGGAATACGGTAGTGCGCATGCGCCAGTGAACAAATTTCAAAACAAATCAAGAACCATCGGTAATTCTCGGTCCAACGGAGTATCTTTTGACATACTTTACATTTTAATTCTTCATCTGATCTCGTGGAGATGGAATTTCAGCCAACCACACCGACATTTTTGCCGTGGATTAATAATATTTTTGGACACTGCTGTGCAGCTTAAATAATTAAATCGTCACTAAACTATGAATTGATCGAAATTGATATCGGAAACTTGTCAACGGAAAAGTGGCGTCGAAAAAAATCGGACACTGCCGTAACTGGTCCGAGACCCCGGTTTAACCCAGTGTCCGATTTACCTTCCACGGTATTTTTCTTAACGCGATTCATACATTTCGTTTCATACATTTAGTAACCATTCAATTATTCAAGCACTAGTATCCAAAATGATTATTATCCCACTAAAAAATCCCCATACGATCAAACGAAATTCTAACTCCATCAAACCAAGCAAAGAATTAAAATATAAAATGTATACTATATAAAATACCTTATATAAAAGTATAAAAAATATCAAATACATACTAGACGCTCCATTACACCGAGTATCACTCCTCCATCTCCCTAAATAAACAACCAGCGAGATACTCAGGACCGCGACATCTGCATTCCAACAAACGTACCAATGGAAAGAAATAGACCCAGATACCTTTTTACATCCTGCCATGCGAGGACGATCAACAATACGCTTACAACGCGCACAGAGGCGGGTAACCCAAATCCGTGAAGGGCGCACGCAGCTCCGCGAAAAATGTCCAAGATCGGGGGCTCGAAGGTAGAGGGGGGAGGGGGTAGTGAATTACTCGTGTTTCAGAAGTTGACTCACAAGCGCAGCGCCGTTTCTGATTTACACCGTGAACACCGGCCCCGTCGCGGCACAAAGGGGCGCTGCTCGTCAAAACCCGCGGTTTTTCTGAAACGCCCACAAAGCTCCCGCGGAATAACCTTGGACGCTCTTCCGTTCGTTGCGCAAATTCATAATCATGCCATCCGTCCTTCGCGTTAATTAAAAGGCCGCTGCAGAAGGTGGCCCTTTGCTCGACGACGGAGGCCGCTGGGCTGTGGGACTTTCAGGGGTGTTCCGCGAGGTGGATCGGCTCGTGGGACACCACTGTCACCGCTGCTCCGCGTAACCTACCGTGGATTTCCTCGTCGAAGCTATCCGATCGGTATGCGCACGGTGTGGAAATTGTAGAGGCGAGCTTGAGTACTCGAATTGCTCATAGAGGGTGTTTCAAAATTCACGCAAGATTTGAAAATACGCGCTAATAAATTCCTGGGGTTATTTATGCGAGAGACTATTTCGTATGTAAGTGCTATACTTTGTAGTTTATGAGTCAACGGAAAACGCGATTTTTAATTGTGGACTTGCGTTTTTTGTTGAAATTCCTTCTCGCGTGTGGATTTTGATACTAATACAGATATATAGAGATCGTTTGATTGGCACAGGTTGTAAAATGAACGTTTTGGATATAAAAGAGATTCTGATCTCTAACGAGGTTTTAATGTCGTGAATAATCCCGAAGCAGGTTTGAGTATGCAAATATCAATTGGTGGCATTGCTACTAATCAGATATTACAGTTTATAAGCGTTCTAATTCATTAATCTATTATTTCGATTATCTGTCGGATAAACCCTCTCGGCTCCTACCTTCTACCATATCTTGTAGCCATAAAATGGATAGCAGAGAAAAGCCGATCGTTCCACGAATCTCTTTTCGAGTTTACGAACCCAGTGTTCTCTTGTAAAATAGCGCGATCACGTGCTTGAATGATATATCCTCTTGGCGGCGCTCGTGGATATTCTCGCAGCTCGTAAGAGTTCCAGGAAGGCTGAAATATCAGCCAGACGATCGTGACTCAGTTCCTTTAATGCGAGCCTGCATCTCCCGATTGCCCCCTATCAAACTTACGTTTCTGCATCATAATGGCTCGTTAACGGCGCGATATTAACGAGGACCGCGGGGAGAAGGAACGGTTATGAAGTGTGTTCATATTTAAGGGGGGGCCGGTGCATTTCGGAGGAAATAATAGCGGTATAAATCTTGAGCGACTTCCGTGAGTAACCTTGCCCCCAGCATCTGGATTTCTGCCAGAACAACCTAGACGAGAATGAATATTGGGCCGCCACGTTTTCCCTGAATAAAGAATGCTCCTTAAGTGTACGTATATAATAGGGTGTCTCGCTGGCCGATGCCACACCTGCGCCACCATTCGAGCCTAACACACGATCACGCCGAGGCACCGTCGAAATTGCCGAAGATCGGACACGTCCGGGATACTTGAATGTCCAGAAAGTTCCTCTTCACTCTCGAATAAATACGTAAAGGAATCTTCGTTTTACATTACCCCATTGGTTCTTGAAGTTTCTACTCGAGGCAAAGCTTCTTGAATGATTAACCAGCGAGTACTTGTACCGTGGGACGCGTGATGATTGTCTATATGATTGCAAGTATCGCACTCCTAACCTCCTTTCTTATCGTCAATTTAAGGACAATCGGTGATTCAGTGAAACGCGTGATATAGGGTGGGCCATCTACTTGTTTCTAAATTATTTTTTTTTAAATGATAGGGTATGTTATATTATAGGATGAATTAAATTATAGGTTTGTTTTTAAATTGTAGGATATGACAACACTGGCGTGACCGATTTGCTTGACATTTGAACAGCTGGTCAGTCTTTTCACCCTTAAATCGGGGACTCGAACCTTCGCGATCAAAAAAAATGTTGTTCTAAACATTGATCTAGACTCATTTTATGGCGTTTTTAAAAACAAACTAGTAAATGGCCCACCCTTTAGTTTTCTATATGATTACAAGTATCGTACTCCAAACCTCCTTTCTCATCATTAACTTAAGAACAATCAGTGATTCTTGGTCGCAACACAAACCGCGCGAACGGGTGCTCCCTTAGACCCAGAATCACCGATCGCTCCATCTTTACCAGCTGCATTATCAGCGGGTATCCTCCAACCCGCTTGGCCGTAAAACTCTGTCCCACGCGTTGGAACAACTCAGCGCCAGCATTGAAGCGCGACGTTTAATTGACCGGGGCATCGTTTAAAATAATTAGTACGAGACAGGTAACGATCTTTATCTCCCTTTGAGCGCGGCAGTTGCGTAATGGTTACCTGGATTCACGGTGGCCCGATGCATTATGGCGTCCGCAATGTGTCTTTCCCGGTCGCGGCCCGTGGCGCGAATGGCCCCTAAATCGTCCTGTTTCTCTCTAATTACGATCGGGCGGAGGAGCGCATTGTCCCCCGGATGACCTTCCCCGATGCGAGCCGATATTTTCCTGCCGCCTCCTGTCCGCCGCTCCATCGACCACGTCCTTGGAAGGCCGGGACAAAGAGAATTGGGAAGCTGGCTGGTTCATTTAATTAACGGGAGATTAGCCCGGCCGCATTTCCGCGGACTTCGAACCCTATATAGCCGCCACCTGCAGCGAGTTGGACATTGCCTGTTAAATCTGCATTTCCGTCTTCCAAGTTTCGAGAGACAAAGTGGGCGGATAGGAGGAGAGAGAGGGGGGGGGAGATGGAGAGGGGAGGATATGGAGGAGAGAGCTCGACTCTAGCCGCTTGCATAATACTTGCCAAACAATCGGCACCAATTGCGACTCGAGTCGACGCCCAGCTGCGATTCAGCGCCGTGAAAATCGTGGATCAACCTTCCAGTTAACCTACTCGCCGTTTCGAATGCTCAGCACAGTCGCGTTGTCCTGCTTATCCAGGCGAGCTCCCGGCCGATGTATTTTTGTCCCTTGGAGATAAACGGGACGGTGTTCGTCCAGTTGGATTCTTGGGAAGCGGGAGATTTGATTGGACGAATTTCTTGGAGGAAAGTCGAAGAGAGGAGTTTAGAGAGCGGATATCGATGCCGTTTTGGTGTTTATTTTCGTCGAGCGACGAGAATATGCGGTTTTTTATTTGGGTCGGGGAAAATTCGAAGGCTTGTTCACTTTTGAAGTGTTTTTGATTTTAGTATCGCTGCTGCTGAAACGATGTAATCGTGAAACACGCGATTTCGACGTGTTTGGAAAAATGAATTCCGTGGCACGCGCGTTCTACGGAAATGTTTGCGGATGAAACGAGAGAATCTCGTGCTTTGTCGAACACTTGGCATTCGTCGAAAGTGGTGGCACGTGGAAAATTCCAGAAATATCGAATTAAATATCTCTGCTTTCTTTTTATTCTTTATATCGGACACTATTATTATTCCGCTAACGTGATCAGTACTTGGGTTAAATCTCAAGCAAGTATATCCGCGAGATACGTATCAATTAGGAAAACTAATACGCGGCGAATGTGTTTTAAACTTAAGATCCTCTCGCGTGAGACCAAGTTTCGACTAACCGTAATATCAAACCCCTTGCGGGTTAATCGTCCTTAGTTTATAACGGCAGCACTTACGACGTAACAGCGTGCGACGTTGGATTTCGGCTGATCGTTTTGCACATAGTTCTCTGGGCGGCCATGAGAAACACTTGCCTCCCAAAATTATTCCGGCAAGGATACCGGATTGAATTTATCCTCGAGGAAGTCGAATACCGCCGCGGCGAATTTCGATAAGCGATACGAATTCGAGGAGTGAATTTCGCGTGCTTGGAAATTGCCAAAAACGAGAATTTACTCGCAGCATATTGAGTCGTTGAAACGACTAATGTCGAGAATAGGTTTTATATTTTCCTAGAAGCTTCAGCGCACAGTGTCGTATCGTACGTTGAGTCCTTTTATATGTTAGGATAATTTAAAGACAGATGTAGCTTAAAAGAACGCGTGACAAGTGTTTCGAAGTGATTCAGAAAGTCATGGATCAACGATGTGATATTTAAAGTGCTTTAACATGGAGCTCTAATTTCATATTTCAAATCGATCAAATGATTATATTCTTTTTTACATTATTTTTCGACGCTGACAGGTAGAGTCATTTAGCCCAGGGACTAATGGCTCCCAAGCCACGAGTGAAATTCGATTAGTCGAGCAAAATGGAAGTGAGCCTGTATGGTTTCAAATGTACGATTCTATCGAGAATTCCTCATTTTGTAAATAAGAGATTGGCCAGCCGTCTTCCTCTTCCCTTTAAAGATTGATCGCCGTTCCGCGGCTAATATGGCGTGAAAGACGGCAGTGACCTCGCCGGTAGATTACGCTCCCCGCTTGACGTCTGTCCATCTCTCCGCGAGACTAATTAATCAAGACATTCCCGGCGGTTAGGTTCTTGGCTCTCTTCATCTTCTGCATTCCTGAAATGGACGAAGGTTATTATTAATTCCGCCGCTTGTCCAAGCAGAAGCGGAGGAGCACGGATCACGACCGATGGCTGCCTTTTCCTGTCGGAATAGCACTTCGTATCCTACAATAACCGTGATCTCTGAAAGAAAAATCGAAGTTGGCAAGGGTAAAAATAAATCAAGTTCAAGGGTGGATTATCGAGTTTCTTCTATTTATCGTATCAAGTTCGTACTGCTATCGTGAGATCAAAGACGACATAATTATCATACTCATTTTTTATATCAATAAGTGCTAGACAAATAAATACAGTGTCAGAGAGCAGAGTGCAGAGTCGGACTATAGTGTCACAGTACAGAGTCAGAGCCAGAGTCGGAGAGCAGAGTACAGAGTCCGAGTACAGTGTCACGGAATAAAGTACAGAATCAGTCAGAGTGCAGTGTCACAGTACAAAGTACAGAGTCAGTCAGAGTACAGCGTCACAGTACAGAACACGAGTCAAAGCCACGGTACAGAATACAAAGTCAAAGTCAGAGTCAGGGTACACGATCAAACCCAAAGTCAGACTCAGAATACAGACTCAACCAACAGACTCAAACAGCAGTATACAAAGTCGCAGCGCCAAATACAAAATCAGAGTACCCAATCAAAAAGCAGAATACAAAACCAAGGTACAAACTCTCAAATCAAAGAACATAATAAAAAGCTACAGTACAATAACACCCAATCGACCGCACCACGACAGTAACAATAAACTACCTTCGCTCCTAAGCACAAGTCGCTGGCGCAAAGATCCTCGAAGCCAACCACGGCCCATCGATCCCATCGAGCAACCATCGAGCTTCGGCACAGGGCACAGGTGTCTTGCCATCGGAGGGCGCAAAGGGCGCCAAGGTTTTCGAGGGATCTCGCTAATTGGCAGCGCGCAAACGAGCGTGTCTGCCCACTTGCCACTCGTCGTTCAGAGCGATCCTGGGGAGGGCTCGAAAGGGAGCTCGACGCGCTTCGATGCCCGACGGCCGATAAACCGATCGAGGAGCCGGAGCAATTGATGAAGCCGCGGGCCCACGTTCATTGTTGTGACGATAATGATGACGTTAGTGCGTTCGTTATAACTAAAGCGGCGGCAGGGCGCATCGTAATAAGCCCGATGAATATTCAGGGCCTCGAGGCCTCTCCGAGGGCCCGCGTTCGTTACGCGGCTGGGATCGCTCCTTGAATTATTGGAGCGAGTAATGTCGCCGTACGGATATTTCGTTGCGGCAACGACACCGTAACGACCTCCTGTCGCGCGGTTAACAGGCCGGCATCGGCTCGATTGGCCCTCGCGATCGCCCTCCCGCCGATGGCTTCGATTCTGAGGCGCCTGGAAGCTCCCACGGGACACCTGCTTTGTATCCGGAGGATGTTTTCGAGGCACAGCCACTCCTGACCTCGATGCTCGCTGTTTAAGGCTGACCTAACGCCTTTGACGCTACCGATAAATTGCTGGACACGTTCATCGGGTGCGCGACTTTGCTTTTGCAGTGGACGATTCGTGAATTGGTTCGATTTCGGTTTTATGTGAAATTGTAATCGGGACGAAATCTTTTTGCGATAAGGCCTGGAATTTAGGAATAAAATACCGGGGTCTTCTTTGATTTGTGAATGGGTAATTAGCTTTTTTTTACGATAAAACCACGAATTTCGAAAAACAGGCAGGTGCAAAGTTGTACAGTTAATATGTGTATCAGGTATGTCCTTAAAGAAAAAGGGATGTCGATGGATCGATGGAATGATTCACAGTTAGAGGTAGAATGATGGAAAATTGAAAAAAATACCCTCTTACGAAGTATAGGAATTTTTGCTAAGCAACGACTTATTTTATCGAATTTTGTCGGGCATTTTAACCGCTTGGGTAGATTTAGTGTTAAGAGCAGGGTTTGATTCTTGATCTTGCAGAGCAGTGTTCTCTGCAACTGATTTTAATCCTCTATCGGGTCTTATGAAATTGTAAATTTGACCGACTACTGTCCATTTATTTTTGCATGGGATTATAATCATTTAGCCACCGGTGTGTGGCTCAATTATTCAAAATGATTACTGAATTGTAACATTAAATTGAATTAATATTTGAAAATTGCGCGGATTAAGGTGATGAATTAAACCATATTAAGAGAAATAGCCTGGAAGAAAAATGATGCGGATAAATTACAATTTAGCAATGATTTCTAATAACTGAACCACGCACCGGTGGCCAAATAATCATGATTATCCCATACAAAATTAGTCAATGTACTCGAATGAATTTCCAGCTCCATAATACCAAATGGAAAATTAAAACAAATGTAACCGAAAACTGAATACTGCAAAACCAAGGATTAATATTTAACATTTTCAAGTTTTCATATTTCCATCGAGGCGCTGCTTTCTCACGAACAGCACCATGCATTCACGAGTTCGTTACGAATATCCAATGAAAAAGGAAAGTAAAATAGTGTTTCAGAATTTCAGCGGTTAACCGATTTAAAAAAAGAAAACAACTCGCGAATTTACTTAGAAGATTAATTGGTTAGTTTGAGCAGCACATTATAACTACTTTTCACGCTCGACGAGGTGCACTCGTAATGCTAAATATTACCAGTTTCTTTACCGACGAGTATACTCAGCAAACAGCCAGCTACTTAACACAGTGCACCCTCTCCGTGCAGAGAAAAACCGCCTATACTTACGGGAGTGCTGTGTCAAAATTAAATTTTCACCAAGAAAGAAATTCGATGAAGCGAAATGAGATGAAAAAGAGGAAGAGGACAAGCCAAATTGTCCTAATTGAACAAAAATAGACGCGTTTAAAGCCAATGGACAATGTAGCTCTGGTTGTTCGGAACCCAGCTTAAACAGTAGATCCTAACCCAAATGACCTTAGCAGTCAACACTGAAAAATGAATTAAAAAAAAAAGAAAGCCAATGGAAGAAGCGAGGGGCTGGCAAACGGTGTAATTTCAGCACCGTCAGCTTTAAAACCGCGCAACATTTTCGAACGAAGCCCTCTTCCCAGCGCCGCGACCCTTTATTCTTTTTCAGTTCAGGCATCGTCGCTTCTGCATTTCCACCTGTCCATTTCGTTATCGCCGCCATCCGACCTGTCAGCGGGGGTTTCTGATGAAGCATCGCCCCCCGCTTATCTCTGAATTAAAAATTTATCGAAACATGTTGTGACATTGAAATATCTGCGTGCTCGACCGTATCGCGAGGCAGTGCCGGACCCCGAAAGGGGGATAAATGGAAACTGCGAAAGGCGGAGTCGGCCTGGCTTTTTATTTACTTCGAATACGCGCCTCAAGTGGCTCATAAATATTTACTTATGGGGATATGCACTAGGATTTGAGGGGGGGGGAGGGGCTCGAAATTTATAGGGAAAGAGCGCTTTCTCGGACGAGGCCGCCTCCTTTCTCTCTGTTCTTCTCTCTTCTTCGTCCCTCTCTTTCTATCCAAATCGCGCATCCGCATGATTTTTACAGCGAGATAGAGATCTCGTAAAGAAAACGTCACCTTTTATAACGCCACGCTCCGCATACGCCCGTTTCTCTGGCTTCCATTCACCGTCCCAGGATTTACGAAGATAAACGCGCGATACGACATACTCTCAGGAGCGTTTGCAGTATAACTTTATCACCGCGATAACCGCGCTCGGTTTTTTCTTTCTCTTCCCTTTTTTTTTCAACGCGCTTTACGATCTGGACTCATTAAGTTGGCCGATCATCGTTCGCGGAATGGAAGGGCGTTTTGTTCCCCTTGGCGTCTGGCAGCTTACAATTAGACTTGTCGTGCTGAAATGGGGAAAAGGTTGGTGCTTGTTCTCTCGCGATAAATAAATAAGAGTCTGTTAGGACAGTGAACGAATCGGCGTGACTTTGAACTTTTGAATTTTTCTATATTAAGTTTATCTTAATGCACAGTTTAGTGATGTTTTAATTATTTGAATCACACACCAATGGTCAAAATAATTAGTACTTTACACGAAAATGTCGATGTGGTTGAGCTCTACGAGATCAGATGGCGAATTAATATATAGAATTAAAATCTAAATGGTGAATTAAAATACACCACTATTTTGAAATAATTCAAATTAAGTATACACATTAGAATAGTGGAAGATCAAGTAAACTTCTATGATATATGGATTATTCCGTGTACAAACCCGTGTAGTGTACATGCTGATACGGAGATCTCCTTTAAATTCGAGTTGCGGGTTGAATAACTTTAGCATTTGACGCCGGCGCTTGATGTGGATGAAAAAGAAAAAAAAAAAGAAAAACAGAAGTACAGAGGTCACGGGTATCTTCCTTGCGTACAAATTAACTCGCTTACCGCGCATAGAAGCCCGAGAAGAATTTCAGTTCTCGCGCAATGAACTTTTTCCCGGAGTAATTAAAAATATTAACGAAGACGTTACGAGGCTAATAATCTGCCGGACATTGAGATGGAAATTAAGCTCGGCTTGTTATGGACCGGTTTTATAAAATTGCAAAGGTCCAAGGTAATATTCCTCATATATATATATATATTGTATATACTTTATTCCATAATGGAATTTCAGATCCTCGCTTTAATAGATTCCTCTTACGTCCTCCATCGATTATTCCGCATTAAGATCCCCACTTTCCTCCAATCTTTTATGCATCTTCCTCTGTCACGGGAAACTAAGTGATTAAAGGAAGAAGGAAAAAAAAAACAGGAGGAGCATCCTCGTCCGAATTTTTAAACGCGAAAAAGTGGCGCGTAATATTCATCGGCTGTCCTCGATCGTTGCGCGACTCGCGTCTGGAATACTTTGGGACCTCCATTGACCAAAAGCTGGCGGACCTTACACCGTGTATCTCCCGCGAAACTGCGGCGATCCCTGGCAAACTCAATTTTCGAAACGCCCAGGAGCTCGAAAGGTGAAAGTTTGGGTTTGAACCCGAAGCAGGGCGCAAGTTCGACCAGCTCTCGCATCAACCGCAGTCGTGGCATCCTTCTTGCACTCGTCGATCCTCCAGCAACCCTGCGCCATTAACACTGGAACTACCAAAGCAGTCGACACGACTGGTCAGTCGTTTCTTTAAAAAAATCCTAGTGCTTCATAAGGATGTATTTTTTGAGATTTTCCATGATCTTCATAAAGTATATAGATCATCATATCGATCTACTGAAATTTTCTTTTACTTTCCCATTTTTATTAAGGATGTACATGGTATTCTAACTATATCCTGACTCTGGTCGGTATTTCTTAAAAAGCTTAAAGTGGCGCAACTCGCTTTTCAAAACCAAACGGCTTCCCTTTTGTGACCTCATCTCACTCACCTTTCGAGATCCTGCGCATTGCACGCACCATCTAAACATTCTCATCCTTCTCGATGCACAGTATAATAGAAGAGCAGTTTCAATTGGGAGGTAGAGATCGTCCAGGCGGATTTCGCGGATCCCTCTCGAATTTTCCCCGGTGTTCTTGGTGTGCGTCCACGCGCCTACGGGAGCGAAGGGGGTTGGCGAATGCGGCCGCTGGATGTCAACATAATTGGATACACACACGGGGTGGTAACCCGGCAGCGGGCAGAGAAAGGGGTGGTGGCCATTAGTAACATGCGCCCACACCGGGGCGGATTGTCTCGCGGTATTACATCCCTGCGACTGGGCGGCTCTATTTTCAGCAAGGTGCCATCGATCGCCACTAAATTATTTCGAGTGAGCCACCTATAGCGGCCTGCCTGAGAAAACTGACCTACATCTCGCGGAGGCGGACGACGGAGGCTCTTTGCGAAGTCTCGCGAGGGCCAGAAGCGACTTGTTTCCGATCGCGCGAGCTTAGTTTCGTCGGCACAGCATTTCGGGAGTCTCGACATTTTTTCTATCGGATACGCGACTTTGCTTCTCGAAGATTTTGTTTCTCCAAAGTCGGAGGTTTTGTGAAGAAACTGGTTGTACATTGATGATTCGAAGTGCTGTTCATCGTTGGCAGCTAGTTTCTCGTATTTTTTGGGGAAGGTACGAATGTCACGTTGAAAAAATTGTTACTTAGGGTTAGAGTGGTTTATAGGGACAATGGTGGAAGCAAAGGAGCGCTTGACTGATGTTGCATTTGATTATACATTTATATATATTTGCAGGTTTTAGGAGCTTTTTATTCGTACGCTCTTCCACTCTTCTACTATTATATAGGAATAAATGTGTCCACTTGGTGCGTGGTTCTTATAATGAAAAGGTTTATGAAAGAGTATTAATGAAAAATTGAGATCGGTATTGGGAAGTTTATTGCAATCAAGGGGGTGAGTCGTTCATATAAGACAAAGCAGACGTTGATAAAAATGGGATACTAGAATAACTAGACCGGGACTCAAAATTTCGTATTTCCATCATCAAAATAGAACAAGTACCTTTCTTGTTTCCATCATCAAAGAACAAGTAGCATAAGAAAAATTCGTGAAGACACAGTCGATTTTCCACGTACAATATTCTTTTACTATTCTAGTATTTCGAGTTATCAAGTTTATCGGTTTATTCCACTCGTTAAAAAGAAGCACGACTTTCCTCAGAGCGCCTGGCAAAGCCTAAAAATTTCCTCCTTCGATCGATAAAGTAGAAGGACAAGTACCTCGCGTACAAGAATACAGGTGTGAGGTGAGAAAAATCCGCGAGAAGAGAACGACAATTCATTGCATTCGCCCGGAATATTCATCACGCTCCTCGTTATTCGAGCTATCGAGAAGAACCTTCTCCATCCACCCCCGCAGCTTATCCTCCATCGCCCCTTCGAATTTCCGCGCTCCACAAAATCCCGACGATCGGCCGAAATTCAGGCCGGAAGTAAATGTTTTAGGAAATACGTTTAATATCGAAGTATTTCAGGCTCAGGCGGGCGTTCTAATCGGCGACGAGCAGGACGAGTCGATACGCCTCGACATCGGAACTTATTTGCAGCGCGATAAATTACTTGCTTACGTACGATCCTCGTTACCTCGATGCATGGCCGCGATTTCGCAGCGCGAAATACGATAAAGCCCGCACTGCAGTTCGGTTTATTAATAACGCCGATCCTCTTAACGGCACAGATCGCTTTCATTAGCGATCCTGATACGTCCGCGTTTCTGTTTTCCTTTTTTTTTTGCCCTCATCCATTTTTACCCTCCCCCCTGTTTACCCCTCCTCAATAATGCGGACCGATCTCGTTTGCCGGAAGAGATATTCGCATCCCAATGGCCCGACCGCTGGCTTTTCCGATCTGCCAAACGACCGTGGAATAAAAAAAAAGGGAGGGGGGGGGGGGGGGGGAGAGAAAAACAAAAAGAATGACAGACGCGCCATTTCGCTCCTTTGGGGATTACAAGTTTGATGCACTTTCCCTGATGTTTCGCGCGGCCCTCATAAAGGCCATGGATTTTCAACGCGGCGCGATATCCTTTTCATTTTGGATCCGGGCATTAAATGCGGAAAATACGCCCCCGGATTTTCACTCCCCGCTCGCGGCTCGATACGCGCGCCGGACAATTTGCCCTCTCGATTTTCATTTTTTACGCCGGACGCGCCACGGTATCGCGATGCTGCATCAATATTATTTAACGGCTATTTAGCCGCGTCCGCCCCGTTGGCTAATTTAACGGTCCGCTTTTTGGTCTCGCGCTGGATTTTCGAGCTTCGATGTTCGCGGAAATTACAAGGGAGTCTGTGCCGCGCTTTGGAAACTTTTCCTTGGGCGCTCGATGAAAGATGTGAGTTTTGTGTAGGATTGAATTATAAATCGAATTGTAGTGAGAATTGGAGTATATATCCTAAGCCAGGTTTCTTTTAACAGGCGTTGAGCTTTATGATCATTAGCCTGAATTTTGGGCTTTTTGCAATGCTCAGAGTTTCTGCTTCCTGATGTTTCCGATCGAGAGATTCGATGGTCGAAATCGAATAACAGATATTCCACTCGGAATTGAGATATTCCTCGAAGCTCGCGATTTATGGAGTTTGGCCATCATTCCTCGCAATATCTCGCGCCAATTTGATCATTCGCGAGAGGAATTATGTTGAGTCGGTGGGGAGTTTCGCAAGGTAAACCTACGTGATCGATGCCGTCCAGCGGCGGGCGACTCGCAATTTTTTTCCTCTCCTGAAACCTCCTTAAGTTCGACAGAATTAAGGCCGCCTCGATTTAAAGTTGCGCCAAAGAGAGCAAGAGAGAGAGAGAGAGAGAGAGAGAGGGAGAGAGTTTATCGCGAATGAAAAAACTTATACTCGACAGAGGCAGCGCGAGTAATTAATATTTTAATCAACAAATTGGATTAATCCCCGGAAAAGAAGTGAGCTCCGCGGATAAAGTATTAATTGGATGCATAACTTCCGCAGGGCGGGAAAGAAAGGCCGCGGAGAGGAAAATTTAAATTCCTTCCGTCTTTAGCAGTTAATTGCTTCTCACGGAAAGTAACACGATTAATTTCCAAAGGAGAGGGGGGAGGGGGGAGTAAATTCGCGTCGCCCGTCCGCCGCCAGGAATTAAATATCGCGCTTGCTGTATTATCGGGAGCATAATTATCCCAGAGTGTTGTCGAACGTTACGAGCTTTTGCACGTTTCGAGATTTTACGCCCATTCTGTCCTCGAAAGCCCGGTTTATATGGGATACATCGGGTATATTTGTGATCATGACTCTGGTATATTTGTTTTCATCCTGTCAGGTTATATGAACGCGATGGATCTAGCGTTCGGAAGCGCTTTCTCGATCGTGCGTCCTACGCCAACTAACCTCAGGAACCAATATCAACAAGTGACCAATCGATCAACCGAATTTCCATTGCAAACTCAGGGATTTTTCTGCGTACCCTTTGGTATCTTGCGAAGCCAGCGCTTTGTAACGCTATTCGAATAATACCCCCTACGCGTATTTTGTACTGTTCGATTAGCAAACAAGCATGGCAGCAGATGCAGGTCAAAAAAAAAATGATATATATATCGAAAATTCACGCGAGAAGTAATTCTGATACAAAACACAGGTTTATAATTAAATTATCTATATATACATGGAATGTCCCAAAATTCGCGCAAGAAGCAATTCTGATAGAAAACAGGTTTATAATAAAAAAAATCGTACATTTTTTATCGATTCATAAAGTATAGAGTAAGTTCTGCTGGCGCATACGCGCTCTTTTACCGAAATTTTCAAATCGTGCCCGATTTTTGGAACACCCCTTATGCATAACGATACGCGCATAAAAAATCACGTATCGTAAAGCTAATCATCAAGCAACTAACCAATCACTAAATTCTTCTGCACACTCGAGGCTCTTCTACAAAGCCATCAATTCCTAGCGCGCTTTAAACAACACGTCCCACATTGATCTCATGCCATTACATTAACAGACGGACATGAAAGCGGATGTACATGAAAAAAAAAAAAATTATATACATATATATATATATACATATAAAAAAAATCTCGCATTGAAACACTCGTACATCCTGTACCAACTAATCCCAAGAATCAATATCGGCGAGCAACTAACCAATCATCCAGAATTATTCCGCGCGCCCGCGGGTGTCCTGCGAAGCCGGCAGTTCGTAACGCGGTTTAAATAACACGTCCTGCGCGTATCTCGTGCCATTATATTAACAAACAGGCATGGAAGCGGGCGCACGTCAAAAGCTCAGGAGTCGACGTGCAGGGACGATACCATTAGCCAATTACCAGGCCGGCATCGTCGGGCCGCGAGGCGGCGATATAGGAGATGCCACCCGAGGCTCCCTCGCGATAAAAGCCACCGCGTGTTTATAATGATCCGGGTCAGTGGCCACGTGCGCGGACCGGATGGTGTGGCTCAGGGCGATAAGCTTTTATACCGTTACGACTTTTATGCGCCGACCCTCCTCCGAGAAGACGAACAAAGCCCTCTAAGAGAGGAGGAGCCGCGCCGATATCCCTCGATGGTTCCGCGTCGCCTCTCCTACCTGCGAGGCCAACAACCGGCAGGACACGTGCCTGCATCGGTCGTGTGCAGTCCTGGTGTAAGAGCGAGAAACGGGATTGAGCACTTCGCGATGGAGTTTTTTTTTTGTCCATGAATATTGGATTGAAAATATCGTTTTTTTTTTAATTTTCTTTTTAAAGAGTTTGCATGGTTTAAGAATGGTTTGGTTCGAAAGATGGTTGAGGGTGATGGTTGGAAAGATGGTTGAGAGTGATAAAAGAATGCGGAAGGATCTAATCTGATATGGAAAATATATAAATATACTGAGGTGGTGGAAATTGTTGAGTTGTTTGTTGAAATATCGCGGTACTTCGTAAGGGGCGATTATTTGCAATTTTCGAGGATTCTAAAGGCGGAGTGTGAATCGTTCTATGGATCTAATGATATCTGTTCTTAATACTCTTTTTCTTTAAGGATATTTTTTTTAATACCCTTCTTCTTTAAGGATATACGTGGTATACTTGTATACCTCAAAAAAATGGATGGTAGGTTTAGTGTTAAAGATCTTATCGTTGTGCATTTTTATATCAGTGAAGAAAAATCGATATTCCCGATAATGGGGTTGTTTGAGAATTCTTCAGAAGGAGAGTTATCTTCCCTTAGCAATTCGCAGTTTCGATCGTTGTTTATGAGCGCCCCTATGTTACTATAGATTAAAAAAAAATTTAAACTGTAACTTACGGGAAGTTAGAGTAAAAACACGGTACATTTCGCATCGTCTATTTTGCTCGAGGAGCTGATCAAAGCGCTGGTGGAGGCACGAGAAACGACTCCCAAAGCGATGAGTCGCAACTGTGAAATAAGATTCTTTCATAAGGAGCCCCGTTCCGGAGAAAATCAGCTCGAGATGCAAGTCGAATGCACTTTACCGAGACACCGTGGAATGGGTCAGGGACGAGCTGCATGAAAGGGATAGATTAGAGGTTTCGAGGGGCGCTACATTCGATGACCCAAAGTGCCACTCGAACTTCGGATATTTTGGCGCACCCTGCCTGCTTCTATTTTTGTATCGAGCTCAAAGGTATCGTCATTTATACGAGAACATTGTGCGGACGACTTATTGACTTGGAAGCTCGAAATAGCGGAATGCTTAATATTAAATTCTCAATTATTAAGGACGAAACTACATCGCGATAAACTTTAGTAGAACGATATTAACACTAAACCTGTCAATCACACCAGGTATATCCTCGAAAAAAAAAAGACTATTAAGAAGATATCGATAGATCGCCAAAATGATTTACACTCTGCGATACAATCATGGAAAATCTCGACAAGTGCTCTCTTAAAGTCCAGCGATTTTTTAAAGAAACGATTAACCGATAATTTTGACCGCTTCAGTAAGTCTTTTGTTAATATAACCGCAGTAATATTGTTTGGTTGAAAATCGAGCACAGAGGATGCTTCGAAAAGTTCCTTGGACTTGATCAGGAAATATCGAAGGTAAATTACGCTCCTCTGTTCTTGACTTTATCTTGGCAGTTATAGTCTGTAACGAGCAGGGAATTCTCTAGACTGTAACTATAACTACCAAGATCTGGAAACACTTCTAAGAACGTTGTCCAAGAGTGAAGAGGCGAATTGGCAAATGGTGCTGATACATCACGAGCGCTGGTAGCTCGCAGAAATATCATTGAAGATGTACAGGGCGAATGAAAAATGGTTCCGGTTGTACGAACCTTGCAGGAAGGCGGCTTTCCGTTAAATCTCATCTCCCTGCTGCCCGCGTGGCAATGGAGTTAAGCGGCGCGATTTTTCTATTCTGAAAGTCTTTCCGTGTATTATTAAAATGCAGCATTAGAGGAGAATTATGGGCGCAATGAATATTCCCTTTATAAAATGAGCGCGGAAAAATTTCGTCCATCGCGAGCGCGTGCGCTGTTTCTTTTGTTTCCTTATTTTTTTTTTCCTTCCTCCCTTCTTCCGCATGACCAAGGCGATACTTCGCAAAGTAATGGGACGCGGAAAAATTGGGCCTCGCTTTATTGTCGCGCGGCTAAACTTCGCCGCGGATTTCGGCCGAGGCGCCATTACGATACCGAGCCGCTCGAATCCCTACGAATTCATTACCCAAGTTCACCGCTTAAAAGCGAAATATGCATTTTATGAATATTTCAGATCATAAGCGCGATCCCGCGTTGAATGCTTCGTCCTTCACCGAAGCACACCGCTCGTCCTATTCGCGATTACATTGTATCGCGGAGGTACAAAATGTTTCGCTCGAAACTGCACTTTCTTCGTGGAAGTGACGCATTCAAGAATGTACACCCTAGCCTCGAGGAAGATCCTCTCGAGGTTTCTTTCTTCTCGAAAAATAGCAACGCGCCTATAGTACTAAAAACACGCAAAAAAAATATAGGAATTTACCAAATCTTTTGAATTGAAAATATAAAAGAAGTAGGGAAATTTTTTAATTAAATCGCTTCCTCAATTATAAAACTCGCGTGATTCAAGCAAAAGACGCATTTAGAATATTTTCCTCGCCTACAGTGACATAAAAATACAAAGATCCGTCCCACAAAAACCCTCACTTCCTAATCCATAGTAGTCAACAAAAACCAGAAAGCCAAGCAAACGATCCAATCTAATAATCAGTTCACCATAATCCACACCCGTAGTAGAGATAATCCACAGTACTCTTCCTCCAAGGACAGCATACACCTGCGCACCATAATCAAAAAACCCTCTCACACCTTTCCAGAAGCGCCTCGAACAAGGTACCCTAATGTTGACCAATTCCAACCATCGAGATTGAAAGAAGGAGCACCCAGAAGAGTCTCGCTCCACCCATCGCGATCGAAAGAAGGCCTCTTTCCCGGAGGGAGAAAGTTTTCAGACCCTCGGAGTCGGGCCTAGTCAGGCATCGGGATGGGGCCGGGCTTTAATATCTAAAAATCATCCTCGATGTCGGGCGCGTCGAAAACAAGAACAAGAAGGGACCAGCCAGAAAACGGATGGAGCGAAAGGGCAGGAGAGGCTCGACCCTCGGTGCAACTTTCGTACGAGGTCGCAGATCCGTTTCCATCCGATATTAAGAAACTTTCCATCGGTTCTCGTATCTCCGGACGAAATGAACCGCTGGATGGTAGGACGTAGGGGAGGGGAAGGGGTGAGGGGGCTGGCAAGGCGTCTGGGGAGGGTGAAGGGACAAAGATGGAAGGGGGGACGAGGGCGGCATCATTAGTGGCTGGGATGGATGAGGGCAAAACAGGAGCCACTCGTTATCCAGATGGACGGGCCCGTACCTTCCTGGATGATGCAGGCGGGATGACGTCCGTTAAAGCGTTTTGCGTCCATCCAACATCGGCCATGACCGATACAGGGCCCCTGGCAAGACGTTAACGACGGTTGGTAGCGCAAACTATTCCAGGATCGCGCAATAACGCTAATGGAATACGCTCGTTTTAAGGGGTAAATATAGAAGGGACGCGTCTCTTGGATACAATGGCGAAGCTGATCTCTCCGAATTTTGGATGATCGAACGATCAAGGCGCGATTTTCTTGGAGGTAGAATTTGGAAGGATTTACTGGAAGAGATGGATTACTTTTATAGCTAGCAGAAGCTGCATTTTTAACGCCTTCGTTACGAGCGCCGGTTATAACCGGCATCCACGCGATCGACTCGTGTGCACGACCGCCGGATATATCCGGCGTGAATGCATTGAATCGTGGGACTAACCACGCGCAATGCGTACACTTTTGGCGCGTGACTGGTGTAATGAAAGAATTAACATCCTAGGACGTCTTGCAAGCTATTGTACTTCTATATACTTATACTTGTATATACTTCTATATACATGCGATACGCATGTTGGTTTATTGAAGCAAGTAGCAAGTTTCGATGCGAAATCTAGGGGCGTACTTTAAACGAAGGTGGATCGATGGACGATTACGGGGGTAACTCGAGAGTAAGGGCAACGCAACTGGCGAAAAACTAAATTCCAAAGTTGGTAGCCGGTCGTGTAATTAAATTCGAGATTCAAGAAGGAACGGATATGGTGATATCGTCGGGCAACTGACGAGGATCCGGAAATAAATTATGAGCCGACTTATCCGCGATTCTCATTCATGAGGGGAAGTATCTGCAATTTATATCCCATTGCCCCGCGCTCAAGGAGTTCCGAGTAATCCTCTTTTCTTTCAACAAGTTTCGCGAAAATTTCGGATGTCTTTTGAGGCTCCCATGGAGGATCTGAATTTACGATAATCAGGCGCGGCCTCGCTGAATTACGGCTTATGCGAGAAAGTTACCCTCCCCCTCCTCCTCCCTCTCCACCCTCCCCAGGAGCGGCTAGGGCGATTTAAAACGTATCTAATGGATATTCAGGGCGCGAGTGTAAGTTAGGAAGTTAACCTGGGCGCGCGTATAAATTATATGCCGGCCTGAAAAACGAACCGAATTCTTTTGCCGCACTGAATATAACTAATTTCCCATTGAACGCTCCCCACTTGCCCCCCCCCCCCCTCCCCTTTTTATGAAACTTTTCCATCCTCCCGGAGAGCGTAAGAATTTCTTGGGGCGTAAGTAATCTGTTGCCGGTTACGCCTGGCTCCTCTCTTTTTTTCTCCTCCCCCGCGGAAAAATTAACTCCGACGGAATGCAGAATTCTTCCAGATACCCCGCCTTCTTTGGGAAGTGCCGAGCCCGCGAGCGCGCCGCGGAATTTTATCCGCATTCCCTCGATAACTTTCATCCCGTGTACGTGGAAAAACTTTTTAATGCCACGGTAAATCGACGGGCTGAAAAATCCCCCCTGGTCCCTCCTTAAACGGCGCCTTGATTCTAATAATGCATCTTGCCAGGCCGATCGAAGTTAACTCGATGCAAGGCGAAACGAGGAAGGATCGAGAATGATTTCCTCCTCGCTGCTGTCTTTGGAAGTACCTGGAGCAGTGATATGTGGAAAGTGGAATTATGATTATCGTGGAAACGCGGATAATGACGAGAGAGAATAATCGTGGAAGGATAAATGATAGTATTGCTGATTCGAGTCGAGTATTAGAGAGCTGAGGTGTATGTGTGTATGTGTGTGTGTATATGTATATGGTGGTTCGAATCCCACCTTAAACAGTAGGTCCTAGGCCAAATGACCTTAGCAGTCGGTGCCGAAAAATAAATTAAAAAAAAT
>JBCFXI010001614.1:0-46187 GCA_038496175.1 Ampulex compressa | reverse complement strand
TATATTATATATTATATAATATATATACTTTTTGTTTATTATAGTAGTTTGTTTCCTCTGCACTTATCGTTTATACGCTGTGCTGACTGTGGGTTTTGATTTGAGGGGATATTCCTCCGGTCCCGGCCGCGTTCCGGCCCGCGTCCCGGCGCGGCCCTCGAAAGGCGAAGAATTTTGGTCACCGGGGCGAGACCCGGAGACGAAGATGGAGTCGAATCCCCCTCGATCGCCGTTCCACCCTCGGCTCCCCGAGTCGAGGGGGGAGGGAAAATGAGAATGGGCCGCTGCCGGAGCGACGAGGGACGTATCGCGGGGCTGGACCGGAGGGATCCTGGTTTTTTGCATTGCTCGTCGTGGCATCTGCATTGGCTTAAATCGCTGCTGGATACGTGACGTAAGAGATTTAGTAGCTTTACTTTGTAGTTTAATCGCACCGCGACCATCGCGGGCTGCTAGCCTCGCGGTCGCGCCGTGCGTCGCTCAGAGAGTTGTCTATTGTTGCTCGTGTGTTGTTGCCGGTTGTATATCGTTCGTCGTGCCCGGGTGAGTATGCAACCCGCGGCACGCGCGGGGAAACGGCCGGATCCGGCCGACGCCGAGGCCGACGCCGCCTCTCGAGAGGGCTCTCGAGCCCTTTGCGACCGAGTCCTCTACCCTCTCTAACCTCTAATCCCTACCCACTACCCACTCTATCCTCTCTACCCCCTATCCTCCGCGAGCGGACCTCGAGACTCGGTCGCGTCTCCTGACGCGGCCCTCTACCCCCTCCCTCTCCGCCCTTCTCCCTCTCGCGAGCGCGCGCGCGCGTTCCAGCTCTCGCGTCCGTCACGCGGCCGTTCCCCGGCTTAACTGTAAGGAGACGACTGGTATCGGGAGACTGCATAATTGTTGTAGCTGAATGTAGAGAGCAGACTGCGTGTACTGTTATTTCTGGTAGCCAGTTTGCGTGTCACCGAGTGTGCGTGTGTGGTATCGGGAATGAGGGTAAGTATCCGTAAGAGCGTTCGCCGCTGCTGCTCGTCCGTAGGGGCCTTTCGTGGATGGCGAGTTTCCGAGGGGTGGTGCGGAGGAGTCGGAGGCTCTGGGAATTGGGGGTAGATTTGTAATGTCCTTAATTAACTCCAACCACGAACGGTCGCTCAACCCTCGATAAACCTTTCGTAGCGTATAGGAGGGCCGAGGTTGGGGGGCGCGGCTCGCCGGCGAGGGGCGACGGATCCGAAGCCGCGAACCCGAAGGATCCCCGCTCCCGGGCTGTCCTCGCGTTCCGCCTTAGGCGCTCGCGGCCCTGCTCCTTGTTCGATCCAGTCACCGGCAGTTTAGCGTACTTGGTCCGTAACTAGTTGGTCGTACTTTGAACTTCCGCCGTGGTACCGATATTCCCCTTAAACTTTCAACGTAATTCTGCTCGCGCCGCACCGCAGACCCGGTTACCTTGGTGCGTCGATTCCGCTCCGTGCGCCGTTGGCCGACGAAGAAGCGACGAAGGGGCCTAGAAGCGGGACGTGCCCCGACGCCCCGGCACCGTCCGGGAGGGTGCGACCCTCGCCCCCCGCCCCTCGCGACGCGCACCGCGCCACGCGCCACGCGCCACGCGCCCCCACCTCGGGCTTACACGCTGACGGTATAGAAAAAGAACGAAACACGATATACAAACAGCTAAAGCGCCAAATTACGAGTACTACCAATGCTAGTTAAGTAGTACCAGCGCCATTTATCTAATCGTAAGTCCTATTAGTCGAAGCGTTTACGCTTGGCCAGCGCCGAGACCGGTCCTGCCGATCAACCCCGGCCTTCGATCGCCCCGCTTAAACGTCCGGGCAGGAACGCGGAAGTAGTTTTGATTAGCGCGCGGAGCGAGTACCGATCGTATTTGAGGGAATGCCTTATCGGCTCGCGGCCAAGGGACGTTGCTGCTTTTAGAAAGGTCCGTAGCGCGGGCCGTGAGCGGCGGCCATCGAGCGTCGCCTCGAGGAGAAGAATCGGCGATCGAGGGATTCTTGCGGACTCTTCTCGGGGCAGATTCGTTGAAACTCGTTCGAAGCGTGGGAACGCGATGATCGTGAGCGCCGGTTGGAGCCTACGGCTAATCGGCGATGCGTGACGAGCCGAAGCCAAAGATGCGATATTCCTCGCTAACGGAAAATTTCTTCGGGAGCACGGCCCGTAGGCGTGGCAAAAATTCGCCCGGAAGAAACGGAAAGGGGGAACCGGGGAGCCTCGGCGGAGCCCGGGGCGATCTGGCACGGAGCTTTCGTTCCTGGCAATCCTCCGAGTCCTTTCCCCTGGACCGACGGCCCGACGCTGGCCATCGCCGTGTTGCCATTCTCGCGCTCAAGTTTTCCGTTTTCGTCGCGGTATATCTACATTTGTGTGTGGGTGTCGGTCGGTGAGTGAGCGAGTCGGTCGTTGTGTGTGCGTGCGTGTGGTGTTTGCCCGCGTAGCGTAGTGTAGCGTGTATATAAATATATCCGACGTCGAGCCGACGCATCGTCCAGCCCCTTGAACACAAATCGGTCGTCGTTCTCGTCGCGCCCCTCGCGTCCGCGGTCGATCAGCGTATACGGTTCGCGAAGGTTCGCCCCCGATCCGGGGGAACCTTCCATTTTAGAGTCATTGCATGACTAGAGTCTACGGATTACGCGCTTGTTAAAGCCAATCGGGAAGGTACCAAGTTCTCGACCGACGGAGAGGGTCGTGCGTCTCGGTATTTACGTCGATTCCGGCACGCTCGAAACCGCCTCGATCCTCGAACGTGCGTCCTTTTCCTCCTTCCTTTCCGGACGCTCTCTCCGAATCTCTGACCGTATCGCAATCTTGTACGTTTTGTCGTTGGGAAGAAACGGGCTTTGCGTAGGTCGATCCTGAGATCGAGCCTCCTCTTCTCGTCGTCCGTTCGGGACGAACGACGAGTGCACTCTTTGTGCGTAGCTCTCGTGAGCCAATTATCGGCGCGATGTGGGGGAAGCGAAAGGATAAGGCCCAACGAAGTATCGGTGGACGTCGATCGCGATCGAATTTTGTCCACGTTCCGTCGAGAGGAAAGGCGCGATGGTTCGAGGGTCTCGAAGCGATACTCGCTCGTCCTTGCTGTCGTCGTCGTCGTCGTCGTCGTCGTCGTCGTCGTCGCATCGACGTCGGCTCCTTACGAGTGCCCTTGTGTACGTCGCGAACGCGTGGCCGTGTATCGTGGTGTAGGTGCGAGTCATGATGCGTGTGTCCCTATATGAACGACAGGCCAGCTCTTCGTTGATCACGAAAATCCCAACATTCGAGAATGCGTGAATTCAAAATAGAATTTAAAAAACGATAACCTAGCGCGCAACAGTTCGTTTTCTCCCCCCGTCCCCCGTCCCACCCCATTTTTCTGTTCGACGTATGCGAGTGTATGCGTATGCGTAGTGTGTACCCGTCTCTTCGCTGGATGCGTATATAGGTGCGTGACCATGATCGTGTATGCGAGCGATCCCCGACGCTCTCCGTGTGTACGTGTAAGAGTGTGGGTGTACCTAATTGCACTTATTCGACAAAATGGAACGTAAAATCGAACGCAAGATGGCGGCGGACGGCCCTGAAACTTGTGGAGGTAATGCACCTTTTTAATTTCCTTGGAGATACTTCGAGTTTAACTCCCCCTCCCTCCCCCACCCCGCCACGCTCCGCCAATCCTCCATCCCTTTCCAGCCTCACGTCGGCTTTCTCGGCGGATCCCGCTCAGACCAAAATTCATCCCCGCTGCGGTATTACATTGTCCTTGGTACTGCTGTGAGTCGCAGAAACGTAACTTGAAAACTTAGGCACAATTTGGAATTGTTTAGACCATTTACGCGCGACCCCACCCGCGGAAGGCTGCGCGTTACCGGAAAAGAGGGATGGTCGTAAAGAATACTGGCTGTTTGCGAAAAACCGGGTAGGCGCGAGCGTAGCTTCGACGCGCGCGAGGCTCCGAAGGCGAAGCCCGCTCGTGGAAGGCCACTTGCGCCGACCGAAGGTCGAGACGGATTAAAAGAACCGTGGTGAGATCGTTTTCTCAAATGCGCTCCCCGCGATGGTGAACGAGAAAAGAGTTACGTCTATTGGCTGTTCGCGATGGAAAGTACGATATCGCGGAAGGGAGTTTTTCGGCCGAGAACGATAGCGGGGCTTTGGACAAATCTTCAGCTCGCTTACCGGCCATCCAATTTTCTCTTCCGTTAAACGCACGAGCTTTTCCGACGCGAACCGTACCAAACGTGACGATATTGTGAGGTAGCTGACATTGAGCCGTTTCAGGGCCAATCGGACCAAATCTTCCAGTTTTCTCAAGGTCGGCGCGTTCGAAAGAACTTTAGCTCGGCTTTGGAACGGTCGTCCGGCAATTTGGAAGGATGCGAGATCGAACGAGAATTTGAAACGCAGCTCCTCCGCTTCTTCCCGGCGAGGAACCGAGCGAGTACCTCTCTCGCTCAAAATTCATTCGCCGATGATTTAGAAAGGTCGTTGGGTGTCGGGAAAAAATCGCCGTTCCTTCTTTCGCCGATCGAGAAGAACGAATAGGTCTGCGCGCGTGGAAACGAAAGAAAGTGATAAAAACGGGAATGCTTGGGCCCGATTTTCCGAGCGATGCCCGCCATCTTGGTCCCCTCTAATCACCGGTGCGGATCAACATAACTACGCGATGATCTCCTTCCTTAGATCATTCTTTGTTGGGTCTCGATTCGCCCCCTTCCTCCTCGATCGCTCGGTCTTTTCTCTCTCTCCCTCTCTCGCGCTCTCTCACACGCTCGACCCCCCGCCCCCAAACCCCCAATCCACCCCTCCCCCACCTCTCCCCCCCTCTCTCTCTCTCGTTCTCTCTGTCTCTCTCTGTCTCGCTCCCCCCCCCCCACTCTTTCTCTCTTGCTCGCGCCCCTCCCCCCAGCTCTTCCCCCCTCTCTCCCTCGATTTCCCTCCCGTGTGTCACTTTGTCTCCACACGCCGTAATTACAATAGTTTTTTTTTTATATTTGTAATCTTATACATATACACTAGCTGGTTACAATAATTTGTGAAAAATATACATCAAAATTTTGTTACTTTTTACATCACAGATATTTTAATATAATATATCTTCTTTTAATTCTTAAAGATTTCCTATCCTCCCCGTTTTCGTGCAATCCGTGGCTCGCCGGATAGTTGTAGCTCGATCGTCCGCGACGCGGGGAGAGACGGCCGGAGATACGTCGTTTCCGCGGCCAGGGGCGCGCGACTCACGGCCGCTCCGGGAATACCTTTTATCCTTCGACTAACTTCCCTCGCGCCGGAATACGGCCGTGTCCGTCGAGGAAAGGAGGAATGGAGGGGAAGGAGGGAGAGGGGTGGAGGGAGGGACGAGGAGAGCGGATGGTGGCTTGGGTGCTGGGAGGAAGGATCCCGCCGTCTCTCCCGGAAAAAAAGAAAACAAAGGTCAAGGGTCTTCCCAGTTCGGTCGCGTTCGCAACGATGCCCGCCCGGCTACGAATTCTCCGCGTCTTTCCCTAAACGTTTGTCCCCGATACTCGTAATCCCGATATGTTTTAATTTACTAGAAGCGTACGCGCGTGCCGATGGACAGTGTTTTTGCTTTCGATCCAAACTCTCCGATGGCGAACCGCCGAGGACGCGTTCGCGCATTTCCGCAGGAAAGGCTCGACCGGGAAACGGACTCCTCTTCCGCCCAGCCTTGGCCGGACCGTCCGCGGCGAGCCGGTCGGCGCACCGATCCTCGCCAGAAGCGCGACTCTGGCCGGTGGCCACTTTCTCGCCGCTTCCCCTCCTTCCGCTTCGGCGCGTCGACGCGGTCCACGCCAAACGCCTTGCGAATTTCGAATTCCGAATTCCGCCGGAATTTCGTCAAATCGTTACCGAGTCAACGACAATGAGGGTGCGCGCGCGCGCGCGTGCGGGTACACCTAGCCGCCGGCCACGCGGCAAGCGTGTCCGTGTTTCACATCTACGTAACGATGAATCTTTCGTAAAGGGTGTCGGGTGTATTCTCTTGGGCGTGTCGGTGAAGTGGGTCTCGCGAGGCAAGGGGGGTGGGCCTGGGCCTGGGCCTGGGCCTGGGGCTGGGGCTGAGGTTGGGGATGGTGGTGGTCGGAACGAGCGTACAAAGATTCTTCCCTTGTTTTTCGCGCGGTGCACGGTGAACGTAGGATGGTGGAAAGTAGGATGGTGGGTATCGCGAGTGGTGGTGGCGCTCGCGTTGACGCGCGGGACGACTTCCGTTGCGGTTAGCGACGGTGAGTGTGAGTGATCGGAGAACGGTCAGCGGGTAAAGGGGATAGGAAGGATTAAATTTACGTTTACACACAATCACGATTAGCGGTCGCTATCGCTCGTACCGTTCAGCTTTTAACCCTAAGGAGACCTTAACGTGTACACTCAATAACTTGTGCCGCGCTTGCGCGCGCTTGCGCGCGCCTCGCTTTAAAGTTACATTATTTCACGGTTTTTTTGCTTTAAATAGCGTAAATTTTAAGTTTAGTTCCAAAAAACACCGAGAGAGTAGCCTTGCTTACATGGTTTACTTTTTTGGTAGGTATAATTTTTTTTTGCGTTAATAAGGAATTTTTGCTTTTTAAAACACCGAACATACATGCCTTATAGTTTATGTACAGCCTAGAATCTTTCAGTCGTTACTTTTAAAGAGAGTCGTGAGATGAGTGCGCGGATCGTCCCTTCGTCCCATCGTCCCATCGTCCCATCGTCCCGTCCCAGATCGTCCTCGTCCTGCCGGCCCAACCTCGCGACGCGCGAGCGAAACGGAAGATCGCGGAGCGCCCTACCCCGCGGCCGAGCCTTGCCGGCATCGCGCCGCGCCGCGCCTCGCCAGGCCTCGCCCTCTCCGTCAACCTCGATCGCCTTGCCCGGCCGCTCCGAGCGATCCCCGCGGCCGAGCGTCCTCGCGTCCCGGGGGAATGCAGGCCCGATTCGGCCGGCAAGGAGCCTCGAGAGCGCAGTTTAGGAGCTCGCTCGGACCGCTCTCTCTCTCTCGCGCCGGACGCCGGGCCAACGTTTCTCGCGAGGCGTTTCGCCCTCCGAGTGTCCCCGGGAATCAGCCCTTGGCCGCTCCGCTCCGTTCCGCTCGTACGAATCGAAGGGTGCTAATCTCCGAGGGAGCGATCGCGCCGCGTCCTTCCTAGACTTTTTCGAGTGGCTCTACCAAAGAAATAGCTCGTTCGCTCGCGCGCTCGTTCGTTCGTTCGTTCGTTCGTTCGTTCCTCCTTCCTTCCTTCCTTCCTGCCTTCCTCGCTTCCCACCTTCCTTCCTTCCTTCGCCGATCCGTCTTTGTCTCGCACGGACGTCTTCCCTCCCCCTCTTGTTTTCGCGGCAGGCTCTCGTAGAGAAAAGAAATGCCTATTTCGAGGGAAAAAACGTTGCAGCGCCTTCAGTTCCGCCGCCAGTCTCTTTCTATACGCGGTAGAAAATTTGCATTCGTATCAAAAAGTGGGCGTCTCGCGCGTAAGAAAAAGGTCTGCGCCTCGGTGATGGAGAACGGAGTCGAGAGCGAGTACGCGCGCGCCTCTAAACTTCCTCCCTTCCCTCAAAGCTCCCAAAGTTCCCTATCAGCCCCACGTCGCGCCCTGGCCCGTGGCCCCCTCCCTCCTACCCCTTCCCCTAAACCCAACACCAGCCGTCCTCTCCTCCCATAGAGGATGACCCCTTCGTAGCCGACGAAATCATCCCGATGTTTCGCCGACGCGAAGGATCGCCTACGACCTGCCCTCTGCCCTCTGCCCCCTGTCCCCTGCCCCCCTCCCCCTCGCCCTCGCCCTCGCCCTCGTCCTCGTCCTGCCGCCCGCTGCCCCGCCGCTGTCGGTCGGCCGTTGCGCGAAGCGCGGCGACGTGGGGCGCTTCTCTGCCGAACGCCCGTCTCGAAAGAGCCGAGATCGGAGAAATATTGTCGCCTCGTGAAAAAAAATCCCCCACCTACGCGCGCCAACAAAAGTCTTGGCTCGTTCTCGTTTCGCATACGTTCGTAATGACCAAAAATATATGTATATGTATATATAATATATCATTCCTTATATAATTATGTTGCTCCTTACGAGTTAAGTAACGTTAGTAGTAGGTAATGAGTTTGCATTAGGTAGTTTTACATCGATAGAGGAAAAAAATACGTTGTTGCGTCAGCTTTTGTTCCTTCGTCCTTTGAGTCCTTTCTTTCAACGTACGGCTAACGGATTTGCGTATACTCGCGCTAACACGTTCGCGCGATCACCCCCGCCCCCCATCGAGCGTCCTCCGCGGGGGTGCGGGCTCGCGACTCCCGTCAGAACGTATCGCGCCGCGTCTCTTGTTTCTCTCCTTCGATCGATCCGGATCGAGGCGGCCGCGGCCGAGAGGGCGCGCTGCGCCTCCCCCTCCCTCCCCGCGCGCGGCCCCCGCCTGCCGACCTTGTAGTTGGGAGAAGGATTTCCGGGTGGAACGAGTGGGGTCGAGTCGAGGGTGCTGCCGCTCGTCGCTCGCCGCTCGCCGGCCGCCCCCGCCGCTCGCTCGGTCGCGCGCCGCCGGAGGAGCTGGCGGGCCGCGAGCGGCTCTGCCGCTGCGTCGGATGTGCCGGCCACCGATGGCCAGGAATGGGCTTACCGTACGTACGAGAATCTTTGCCGTACTCCTAACCGTATACCTTACCGATCACGGCTACTGACTTTTTTTTTTCTACTGCTCTACGGAGTCTTCCACGCTGAGCACCGAACCGCGCTGCTCCGCCGGTTGCTGGCTGTTGTTGCTTTGCTCGCCGGACCTGCCGTTGCCGCTGCCATACCCGCGCTGCAGTTGCACCACGAGGCCGCTCACCGCGGCGTATTCCTTTTGCTGCTGCTGTCCCTGCGGCTGTGGCTGCTGCTGCGACTGCGGCTGCGACTGCGACTGCGATTGCGACTGCGACTGCGACTGAGACTGCGGCTGAGACTGCGACTGCTGCTGGTGCTGCTGCTGCGGTTGTTGCGACGGCGATGGCTGCCGCTGTTGCTGCGGCTGTGGCTGCGGCTGCGGCTGAGTCTTCTGGCTCGAATGATCTACTATAAGCTTACTATCACAGGCACTTTTTTTGTCGGTTGATACGGCGTAAAGGTTGTGTAAGTCCGGGTAGTGGTTCAGCGGCTGCTGTTGCTGCGGGATGGTCAGAGTCTTTCTGTCGCGCTCCTCCTGGCCACCGTTATGAACCTCGCGCTCCCTGCTGCTTCGATCGATCCTCGAGTCTCGCGTGCTGTCCTCGTCCCTGCTCCCCGCCCTCGAGACGGAGAGGGGCGTGGGGGGCGAGGTCAGACGATCGCTGCCGTCGTCCGTGCGGGCCCTCTCCGAGGGCGAGGGGCTCAGCTCGACGGTGGGCACGCGCTCCGGCCTCTCGGGGATCAGCCTGCCCGAGCTCGGCGTGCCCGCCCTGTAGCTCTCGTCCTCGCTGCTGTCCTGCGCAAGCCGCGGCAGCGGCGTCCGCCTCGAATTTCTGCAGAGCTGATCTATCAGAGCCTTGCTGCTCATCGCCTCCGGCAGCTGTTGCTGCTGGGAGGAGGACTGTTGCTGCGACTGCTGCGATTGCTGCTGCTGCTGCTGCTGCTGCTGTTGCTGCTGCTGACTCCTCGAGTCCGCCAGCACCCTCTGATCCCTCGGTATCCCCGTTTCGAGGCTCGACCTGATCAAATTGTCGAGGAAGCTACCGTTAGCCCCGGGACCGTCGTAGAGGCTCTCGGCCATCTCCCGAGGCGCCTTGACCATCGACGTGCCGCGCGAGCTGGAGGTACCGGCCGACTCGCCGGACGAGCCGAGGCCGTCCCTGTCCCGCTGTTGCTGCTGCTGCTGCTGCTGCTGCTGTTGCTGCACCATGGCGGCACTCCTCTGTTGCTCCTGAAGCCCTCGAATCCGCTGAGTGGCAAAGTATTGCTCCGGCAGGATCGTCGGAACGTTCGGCGCGCCGGCCATGAAGGGCGACGGCATGAACGGCGTGGGACTCCAGAAGTTGAAGGGGGCAAAGGGCAGGTGGGGCATGCCCTCCATGAAGGGCGGCATCTTGAGCCCGTTCGGGCCCGGAATGCCGCCCGGAGGGGTAAACGGCTTCTGCGGCTTCAGCTGAGGCTTCTTCTCGGCGGCACCGGACCGCATCGCCGTGCCGGTCACCGCCGTCTCCTTCGCCTTGTCGTCCGGCTGCTTCTGGTCCCTGCGGCGACGCGAGAGAAACCTCGATTAGAGCACCCAAAGGAGTATGCCGGTGGGGCGCTTAGGGACGCTTAGCGAGCTATACCAACCTCTTTCGCGGCCTCATCAGATGTCGCTCCTTGACTTTGTACTCGAGGGTAGAGTGCGGTACTCCGTAGTAGCTGCCGGCACGATGGACGCTCATCTCGCCCCGCTGCACGGCCCGCACGGCTTCCACCAGGCTGTCCCTGTCGTAGTTCCTGTACTTGCCGCGCTTCGGCCTCGTTCCCTTGCCGCCCGTGCCCGGTTTCGGTTTGTTGGCCTCCTGCGCCTGAGCCTTCGTCTGGGACTGTTGCTGCTGCTGCTGCTGCTGCTGCTGCTGCGGCTGCGACTGCTGCTGCGTCTGCTGCGTCTGCTGCTGCTGCTGTTGCTGCTGCTGCTGTGGCTGGTGCGGTTGCTGCTGCGGCTGGTGCTGGTGCTGGTGCTGGTGCTGATGCTGGTGCTGGTGCTGATGCTGATGCTGGTGCGGATGCTGCGTATGGTGCTGGTGGTGGTGCTGCGACTGCTGCTGCTGCTGCTGCTGCTGCTGCTGCTGTTGCTGCTGTTGCTGCGGCTGCGGGCCAGAAGGCTGCGGTGGCGTGTACCGACCCCTCTTGAAGAGGTTGGGATCCGCGATGAGCGAGGGCTGGGCTTGCACGGCGCCGGCGGATTGGCAACCGGCCATCCCCGCGGCCGCGGTCGGTTGGCCCTCTTGGAACTTGACGCTGATGCTCTTGGCTATGACCTCCCGGAAATTGGCGGCCACCGTCTTCCCCACCAGCGAGTTGGTCGGGCTACTGGTCCCGGAGAAGGCCGGGCTGGCGCGTTCGAGGAGTCCCGGGCTCGAGGCGGCCGCGCCGGCCGCGAAGCCCTGGGCGAACGCGGCGGACGTCGGCTCGCCGTTCTTGTTCGAACAGCCCGGCGTACTCGCGGGCTTGTAGGACGGAATCTTGAGTATCGCTCTGCCCTGAGCGCTGTCGCTCGCCTCCTCCTCGATGCTGGGATTAAAGTCGTCGTTCGTCATCGGCGCGCGCTGCTGCTGCTGCTGCTGCGACTGCGACTGCGACTGCGACTGAGCCTGCTGATGCGTCGCCTGGTGCTGGTGGTGGTGATGGAGCAGCTGCTGATGATGCGGCTGCGCCTGGTCTCCGTTCACGCTCTTGTTCAGCCTCTTGTCCTCGCTCATGAGCCTCCTCATCACCTCGGGGATGCGATAGTCCGGCGTCTCTATGCCTGCAACGACGCGGAGAGGCGCGCTCCTGAGAGGCGAGGATCGAGCGTGCGTCGGGAGGGGGGAGTAGTAGGGTCTGGGAGCGGGCCCAGAGTCGGCGAGTGCCGATCGATCCTTCGAGCGTCCCGGCAGCATTCCCCTCGATCCATCGGGATCCGAGGCCGAGCACCGCCCGAAAGATCGGATCGCGGGCCGAGGGCGAGGGTCGAAAGGCCGTCGGGCCAGGCGGTCGCCCGGGGCACGAGGCGGCTTTCATCGATTTTCGAAGTCCCGTCGGCCCGTATTACGCTCCTCGACTTTGCAGCCGATCGCGGCGAACGTCGCTTCCCCCTTCGCCCCCTCCCCCCGCCCCTCCTCGGCCTCCCGCGCCGCTCGCGACCCAGATTCTCGGGAGCGTTCGGCGACGCGAAGCGGGAGAGGCGGGGAGAAGGTTCGTTACCTTTGAAGGGCGCCGCGGCCGCCAGCATCTTCTGGATGTAGGGCCCGATGTTGGCGTGCTCGAGGCCCGGCCACTCCGTTCCCGTCTCGTGTCCTCGTTGGAGCAACGTTCGCAGAGAATCGCCGCCGCTGCCCTCGAGGGCGGAAAACCTGACGAGGTCCTCCAGGGAGAGCAGAGGTTTCAGCAGGGCCTTCTCGACCTCCTTCTCCTCCTCGGCGCCGGACAGCTCCTTCTCGTCCACCTGCCAAAGAGCGTTCTCCTTCAAGCATCCGCCGCGCACCTCGGGCGCGTAATGCACGCTTCGAATACGGCTCGCGGCCAGAGCGTCCTCTCGAAGAAGCGGCCGGCCTCGAGGAACGCGATCGACGAGCTATCGTTAGCGGAGGGCCATCTCGGCGCCGGTTGCGCGCTCCTCCCTCCTCTGGCGCTTCCGAATTCTCTTCCTCGAGAGGCCTCCTCCTGTGTTCGTGTTCGTGTATCTGTTTCGTATGCGATGTCCGGCCGAGTAAGTACGTTTGCTTGTCGAAGCGGCATGCGGGAACGGCCGGAAGAAGCGAAAGGACTTTTGCCAAACGAACGAAAAGGGGGAGAACGCTTTACCGACCGGATGGCCCTACCGAGCACGCGGGTGGTCCGTTAAGGATAAAGCGAGCGTCGAGCGATCGCGCGCTCAGGCGGCGCATCCGCTCGGCCGATGCCGGCAGCGTTTCCTCGCGACTTCCGCGATGGAGACTCCGGGAGGATACACCGCGGTCCCTTCCGTGCGGAAATCGGGACAAGATTCGCCGTTTCCTCGTCGAACTGCAAGGCTCGGGCATATCTGGAGCGTACGCGAAAGACATCGAGGAAAAACTCGCGAGGATCTCGACTTCCTCACTCGCTCGATGCGCCCCTTTCGAAGAACTTACCTCGAGAGTCTTGCGATCTCGCCGACATCGCGTGGCCGTGCGTTAAGCTACGAGTGGTGAGACGAAGGAAAAAAATTAAACAGCCCATGCAAAAGACACTGGACACACCGCGGAGCGTGACGGCAATCGGCGAGGCCTCGCGTAGACCGGCGAAACGTCTCCTTCTCGGCCTGTGCCTTCCGCGGCGACCGCGCTCCTCCTCTCGGGATGGTAGAGCACTCGCTCACTCCCCCGAAACGTCCCGAGTCGAGCGCCGCCGCGAGAATCGGCGAAGAATCGGGAACGAGTGGGGGACGAGTGGGGTCTACGCGAGCCTTGCGCGATCACCGTGCCAGAGGTATGTTTTGGGGAAGCTCCGTTCGCTCTTCCGAACCAAAACCGCGGATTTTACACGGACGACCGAAGGTGTTTGACCGAATCGATGCCCCGACCCTTGCGCATCTCCCCACTGCGCCCCCTTCTCTCTTCGCGAATCAAAGATCCCTCTTGTAGTCGGCCCGAAGAAAGGTCGGCCGAAAAGACCGTTCTTTCCCCTTCGTCCCGGAATCGTTCGGCCCCCCTCCCTCTCCCCACCGACAGTCCGCCCTTCCGAGAGCCGCTAAAACTCGTCGATCGAGGAGCCTAGGTAAAATCTACCAGCGCGAAGGGACTGGCCCCGATGCCCCCTCGTACCGTCGAGATCGCGCACGAGTTCGCCGATGGAGGCTCGTCGCTCCGCACTCTCTCTCTCTCTCTCTCTCTGTCTCTTTCTCTCCCTCTCTCTCTCTCTCTCTCCCTCTCTCCCTCTCTCCCCCTCTTCCTCTCTCTCTCTCCGTCGCTCCCCCCCCCCCCTCGTCTCGCTCTCGCACGTTTCTCGTCCCCAAAACCTACCTCGTCCACTTGCGGGGGCGGAGTGGTCGCGGAGGCGTTTTGGGTCGTATTTGGTGGTGTTGTAGTAGTAGTGGTGGTGATGGTGGTGGTGATGGTGGTGGTGGTGGTGGTGGCTGGGGCGCCGGGCTCGTGAGGGTGTGAGTGGGTGCTAGTCAGGGACGCGTCCCTTTCGCGCTCCATCGCGAGCTTGTAGACCTTGTTCCTGAGGGTGCTGCGCGGGATCCCGTAGATGACGGCGGCCCTCCGCGTCCCCAGCTTGCCGCTCTGGATGTCCCTCAGGGCGGCCTGCAGCTCCTCCTCGGTGTAAGTCCTCCGGCCGCCCCCGGCACCCACCACGGGGACACCACCGACGCCCGCCGCGGCCGCCGCCGCAGCCGCAGCCGCTGCCGCCGCCGCCGCCGCCGCCGCTGCCACCGGCCCGCTCATGCGAGGCTTCGCGCGGTAGCACGAGCTGAAACACGCCACCGGCACGCTCAGTCGCCCGTCCTTCCCCGGCCTTCCCCGGCCTTCCCCGGCCCGCCTCGCCAGCCGGGGCAGCCGCCGCCTCCGAGAAGCGAGAGTCGGCCGCCGATCGCGCGCGTACCTGGAACCTTTCGGGCTCGCGCGAGGACGATAGGCATCGCCTCGGCCCGCGGGGCCGCTCGCCCGGGGGCGCGCCGATAAGATTACCCGCGAGAAAGACACCCGAGCCGCCCCACCTTCGCGTCTCTCGCCTCGCCGCCTCTCGCGGACCCAGACCCCCTTCGCCGGTTCGTCGACCCACCGCGCTGTGTCGGCCAGCGGAGCAAACCGATAAACGCGCCTCCCCCTCCCGAACCCCCTCGGCCCGAATAATCCGCGGCCGTGCGCATCGCGCTCCGCGCCTCGCCCGGCCTCCCCCTCCCGCGCCAGCGACGGCTCCGCCGTTTTTACAAAAAGCCCCGTCGGTCTTTCCCAAGATCCTCGCCTCGCACGGAGGACCGAGGTTCTCCCTTCGCGGCTTCGGCGCGCCACTTCGGCCCTCGCTCCTGGAAATCGGTTCGGCGACCAATTTTGCTCCCCGTCCCCCGCCCTCGATCCCCGACAGGCCGAGTATCTTATCGTCGATTGCACCCGCACCGCGCATGCGTCCTCGCGACGCGACCTCCTCCTCGATCTTTCCTCGTTCCGCTTCGCTCCTCCGGCGTTGCGCGACACGCGCCGGGTACTTTGCGCCTCCGACGCGCCGGGAGGTGCAGATTACGGTGGACTAATAATAGACGACGATAAAAATTTGACGCGCAAAATGTTCCGCGGGGAAAGCAGCGAAAACACGAGGGCAACGTACGGCTCCGATCTTCGCTCGCGATTCTGCCCCCTTACCTCGGCCCGCCCGCCCCCATCCCACCCCCAGCCCCCTCGCTTTTTCGACCTTCCGCGGCGGTTCTGGCCGGTCTATCGTTTTCGTTTTCCCCCGCGCTCCCTTCGTCGCGCTCGGGCGGGGCTCTCGCCCTCGATCGGCCGTCGAAAGGAGTGCGCTTGCGACGAATCGCGATCTCCTCTCCGCGTTCTTGCCCGACGAAATATTTCCGGGAAATCCGATCGGTCCTCTCGTACGCGCCATTTACACTCGCGACGATCGGTCGTACCGCGAGGCGTATCGCGCGCTCCAGAGGTTTCCGCCGATGGAGAGACGGCGAATTTTCGGGACATTCGCGGGAACGTCTAATCGCGTGTGCCCTGCCCGAAAATCGGCGACGCGTCGGCTCGACGAATCCCGGGAAACGTTCGATGCCTTCGAATCCTTTGGCGAGTCCCTCGCGGGATGCTGGCTCGGAGGCGGCTACGAGAGGGGTCGGGCACGCTAGCCCGCCGTTCGCTACTCACTTGAATATACTCTTGGGGTCGATGCCTGCCGGCATCCTGAGAGGTATTTTCTGTTGTTCCAGCAGAGATATGTTGTTGTCCTGCAAGCAAGAAGAGACGACGGTCGTGAGAAGGACCGAGCGGCAGAGAGAGAGGAGAGAGAGAGAGAGAGAGAGAGAGAGAGAGAGAGAGAGAGCCGACGATCGTCCCGCGGGAGAACCGCGGTGGAGAGATGGGCGCGCAGGAATCATCGCGCGGAACTCCTCGACGCGCCCTCTCGGTTCTCTCGCCGCCGATTGGAGCGCGATCGACGCGGGCGGAGGAAGGACTCACCTGAGAATTTTTGGGTTTCGCCGAGAGGTCGAGCGGTTGGTCGACCGGCGTTGCACTGTCCTGGTGGGCCTGCACCCCGACGAGGGGCGCCTCCCTCGGTGGCAGGCACCACTGGGGTAGCAGGGTGGGGTAGGTGCCGCTAAGGGCCGCGGCCACGACGGACGCCGCCATCGGGTCCACCTGAACGGACATCGGTGACTCGGCCGATCGCGAGCTACTGCTACTGTCGCTCTGCGGACTCTGGGAACCAAGGTGCGGAGGAACGTTACTCGCCCCTTCGCGCTCGAGCCCTTGGCCGCTCGTCGCTCGACGAGGGCCTCGGGAGCCGAGGCGAGGCTGGCGCTCGCGCGGGAATGCGAGGAGATCCTCCAGGACGACCGGGATGGGATCGAGGCGCGATCGGGTTCGCCCTTCGAGAGATACGCTTCCGCGGAGCCCGGCCTTCCCGCGTCTTTCGTGGGGACGCGCGTCGAAGCGCGCGTTGAGAGCGATCGAAGCGATCGAAGCGATCGGGGACGGGCGGGCCTGGCGGTGGCGCATGGCGATGTGGGAGAGGTGGCTCGGTGCCGGGATGGGAAGGATGGAGGGGCCGCTCCGGAGCCGCCTCCATCCTTCCGATCGGGCCGCCAGCGGGGCCGCCGGGGATGAGGCCTGAGAGAGGCCGCTACTCACCAAGGGCGGCTGATCGTCGTGCGGTAGCTTGCCGTCGAGACAAAAGTAACACTTGTCCAGCGGCTTCCAGTCTTCCGGCGGCGGACTCGCGCGTCGTGCTCCGAGGAGAAAGGGCGCGACCGTGCTCCTGACCGCGGTGCCGACCTCTCGGCACACGGGACCCGACCTGGTGCCCTCCACCTCCGCCGCCGCCGCCGCCGCCGCCGCCACCACTCTCGTCGGTATCGTCGCGCCCGCTCCGGAGCCCGGTATCTCCTGCAGCTCCTCCTCCTTCTTGACCCTCAGCAAACCCTGCGTCACCGGTGTCCGCTCCAACGCTACGTCCTCCGTTCGTTCCTGCGTCAAAGCCGGGAGGAAACCCGAATAGGAGAAGAGGCCGGTCTGGGGCCGGGGGTGGGTCGGGGGCAGTCTCTCCGCCTCTTACCTTGGTCCCTTCCGCGTCGGTAGCGTTGGCAGTCGGACGATCCCGAGCAGTCGCCCGATCGCTCTCCCTCCTCAGAGGGCTGCTGGCCGGCTCCTCGACGTCCTCGTCGAGCTTCAGCCGCTTCTCCGCCTCCAACCGGCACCTCGCGTCCTCCCCCTCCTCCCCCTCCCCCTCCTCCTCCTCCTCCTCCTCGAGGTCCTCCTCCGGCGCCCCCGCGAGCTGCGCCTCCCCGTCCTTCTTCTCGTAGTCCTGCTCTGCGTAGTTTGGCCGCCGGCGGCGCCGCCGCCTGCTGGCCATCGTCGTCGTCCCCGTGGTCATCGTGGCCGCCGAGGCGCCGGGCGAGCTCGGCGTCGCTGCCGCGGCGGCGGCGGCGGCGGCGGCGGCTGCGGCGGCGGCAGCGGTGGTGGTGGTGGTTCCGGTCGCGAAAGCCGCGCTCGTGCCCGGCGACGCCGCGTCCGCCGTCCTCGTGGCCACTCCCTCCGCGGGCTCGACCTCCACCACCTCGAGCTTTATCTCCTCCGGCCTCGGCCGACGCGCCTCCTCTTGGCGCGCCTGCTGCTGGGCCCGGTGCTGCTCCTGCTCCGCCGGCGCTGCGGCCTGCTGGAGCGAATGGCGATGGTGATTTTGCAGCCGGAGCCTCTGGAGGGCGTCCTGCTTGACGAGACCTAGCGCGGTGGCCGCGGTCGCCGTCGCCGTTGGGTTCGTCGTCGTCGTCGTCGTCGTTGCCGTTACCGCCGCTACCGCCGACGCTGCCGTCTTGGTCGTCGCTACCGTCGCTTTCGCCGTCGTTGTCGCCGCCGTCGCCGCTGCTGCCGCCGCCGCCGCCGCCGCCGCCGCCGCCGCCGCCGTCGTCGTGGTCGTCGTCGTCGTCGTCGTCGTCGTGGTCGTCGTCGTCGTCGTAGCCGCCGCCGGGATTAGCGCCGTGCCCGTGGAGGGCAAGGACGCGGAGGGAGACGCCGAGCGTAGCGGATGTGGCCCGATCTGGTCCAGGGTCCCGGCTGCCGGCTCGCAGGACGACGACAACGTCGGGTAAAGCCGATGGTGGGGCTGCGCCGTCGCTGATTCGCTGCTGCGAGTGCCGCTGTACAGGGTGTCCTGATATTGCTTCCATCTCCTACGGCCCATCAACTCCTCCGCTACCCGTTCCAGACCTGCGACAGTAGCGCGACCACGTCAAAGGATGATGCGCGCCGCTCGCCCGAAGACCATCCCGCGCCCCTCCTTCGAGCTCTCGCCGCGCCGACGAACTTCGCCGACGGCGCTTCGAGTGCCGACCGCGAGGCGTCCAAAGTTGCCCGGCCCTCTGCGCCCTGCAACGCCCGAGGCCTAGGCCGACGACGCCCCGCTCGCCGAAATCGCGCCGCCGAGAAACCGGCCGGACGCGGTGGCTTGCCAAGGTCACGGTGGTAACGCGTACGTCCTACTATCCGGCGCGATGGCGCAACGAGGAAAACTGTAGCGACGACATTCCCGAGGCCGCCGCAAATCTGCCTTTCCCTCCTCTCCGCCGCTCCTTCGATTTCCTACAAATTTCGAGTGGTTTCGATCGCTCGCGAAGGAGGGAGCGAGCGAGCGGGCGAGAGAGGAGGAGAGAGGAGGAGAGAGAGAGAGAGAGAGTGGGGTGGGGGGGGGTGGCCGTTATTTGCATTTCTTCCATCGCCGCAATCTCGTCGGTTCCAAGGCGCAGAGCTTCGAGAGGCTGGCGATAAAGGCGGCGATAGTGGATTTTTTTGGTTCCTTATCGATGGTCGGAGACGACGAAGGTGGTGGCCGTCGGATCGAGGCGCGGTTCGATCAATGTCGCCACGCACCGGCGGGACGGGGAAGAGGCTCGCGCGAGACGGATCGCTCGGCGGTTCTCGAAAAATGCGCGCGGTGGCCCTTCGAGAGGAAACCTTCCAGGGTACGTGGAAAGAAGGGCGCGCGGGTGGGCACGCCTTCGAAAGGCAGGCGAGCTCCACGGCCATGCCGGTGAGTTCGACGCGAGGGTGCCGAGGGCCGTTGAGGTCGAATCCGGCGATTCTGTCGCGATCAGCGGTGCGACGCAAGCGGCGACGGTGGGTAGATACCGATCGACGATGCGCTCCGACGATTGCGCGACTGTCGAAGCGCGATTCGACGAAGGGTGGCGAGCGAGAGGAGCGCGCCGAGCGTTCCCGTTATCGGACTCTTTTTCTGCTTTTTTCCCGATAAACGCCCTAGCGCTCGCGATCGAGCCAGAGGACACGCGAGCGCGATATCGCCGAGCGGGCCTCTCTCGTTATCGCCCGATGCTCTCCGCCGGACGCCGTCTTGTTCCGCAAAGAGCTCGAAACGCGGATACGAATCGCGAAGGGAGGAGAGAGGAGCATCGCGCGGTGGACGGTCCCTTCTTCCTCTCCCGCCCCGCCCAGGGAGGCGACGCGTCGTCGATTCGCGCTCGCTGCCCGAATCGACCGCCGTGACTTACCGGTCGTCAGAGAGACTTCTCGTCGGTGCCTCAAAGCTCTTTGGAGAAATTCCTCGCGACCGTGCGCCATCGTACGCGTGGAGGGACGAAGGGCGCGCTCGACGAGTGGCCCTTAACGCGAAACATCTCCCATCTCTGGGCCCTATTCGATCTAGGATCGCGCGTGCGATTCCTTACGTTCGACTCGGCGCGGAGCAGGACGACGTGACGCGAGAAGGCCGGAAGGAGGCCCGGCGAAGCCGCCGAGCGGGCCGAAGAAAATCTCACGGCTCGGCGCGAGAGTCGCTCGGATCTTTGATTTTCCGGAGAAAATAGCGCTCGCCGAGTCGGCAGGCGCGAGGGAACGACGAGGAGAGGCGCTCGACTGACGTCGAGCACGGGCGGCGAATTAACGCGTCTGTCGGGCGCGCGCGCTCGCGCGCGTGCATGAAAAACATCTGAATAAATTATTATTGTTTGTCGAACGTTCCGAACGAATGGCGACGCCCAACGCGCTAGCCCATCACCGACGGCTGCCCATTATTTAAACGCTCCACTTCGAGGCAGCTTATCAAATACGGGTATAAAGGCACTTTGCGGAAACGCTAACCGGGTCCGCGTGGGGCGGGGGCGGCTTCTGGGGAGAGGGCGGGCACGGAGGGCGGCGGGCACCTCGCGAGCGCGGCACACGCGTATCCACGCGCATTACGGACGGCAAAACTCGCGACGGACATTACGGTCAGGGCCACGTTCTATCCGCCGGATCGAAATGGAATTTCAGCGGTATTATCGCCAAAGGAAGGAACGGCGGTCTCTCGCGGAATTGCTTCTCCTCCTTTCCACGCGCCCGGCCGCAAGTACGAGGGGCCTCGCGTTCCTCGCTCCCGACTCTCGTCGTCGCGAGTACGTACCGGCCGCGAAGGTTCGCGGCGATTATCGAACCGCGGAATAATTTCCGTCGCGCAATTTCCACGCGAGGTGCTTTTCGACGTTGGAGGTGGGGCGCGCCAGAGAGATTCCGAGCGGGCAACGTCGTGGCCCGGAGAACGCTCGGAGGATCCGAGGTAGGCCGATGGCAAGGCGCGGAACGAGTTTCGACGGGACGATGGATCGCGCGCAATTACGAGATTCGCGAAAACGATTATCGCGAGCCGCGAGAGCGATCGCCGAGAAGATTCGAACCTTCCTCGAAATCGGTGCCACCGCGCATCGACGTCGGTGCGCGGCGGCAGCAGAGTCATCGTGACGTACGAGCGCAAACTTCAAGGTCGTCGGGTGAGTCACGGAAATCTGGCCGGCGTTCGCCGATCGGTGGATTTTTTTCATTCCTCGAATTTAATCGACGTCCCCCGCGTCCCTCGCGTACTCGCGCGCGTCCAATCCGAGGGACTCTGCCGACCGTGACTCATCGATGCTCGCGACGACGGAAGAAACGAGCCGGGGGCGCGGCGGAGGGACGGCGGAGGGGGGAGGGGGCGAATTCGACGGTCCCAGAGGAACGCTCGGCACCGTTAGGAGTCCGCGTCTCGAGCACTGCCGCGGATTGCAGCATCGCCGACCTTGCGGCCGATCAATGGGCTCCGAGAGTAATCTCGCGGGAAAGGTAGTAATCGCGCGCTTTTTCCTTTCACCCGGGACCCCGTCTCGAGTACGCGCCAAGAGCCGGTATCTGGATTTCCGAAGGAAGGATCGCGAGGGACGGCTGGCGCGTGATGGGTAGGGGGGGGGGGGGGGAGCGCGCGGGGATCGAGGAAAATTTGTCCGTTGGCCGTGCCGGCGATCCGAGGAGCGCAGAAACGAGCGCTCGCAATAATCGGCGGTATTTCGAGGTGGAAAGGGGGCCCCAGAGAGCGGCCGCCATTCCTCTCGATCGCGCTCCGACCTTCTCCCGCGATTAGTCTCGCCGAAATGGCAGGGGCCGTTTTTCCTCGCGCCTCGCTCGAGGTCTCGGCGGCTACGTCGGGCTCGAATCGTCGGGCCTTTTCTAACGGCGCGCCTCCGGAGGAAATTCCAGGGCGGAAGGTTCCGCCGATCCAATCTTATCCGGCGCGTCGTTCGAGACTAGAGAAGAAGTAGGGCGGCTGACCACGCCCGGGAGCGAGGCTAGGAGAGGCGCGATCGTTACGTAGGAGCGAGCCTCCTTCGGCCTCGTCGAAGGAAGGCGCGTAGCGGGCCTCGGTCGCGCACTTTCCTTCGCGTAGACATGGCGCGAGTCTGGGCTCTCGGGTAGGCTCTCGGAGCGAGCTTCGCCGCGGCGGAGGGCCAGCGGGCTGGCGCAGGGCCCTCCGGCCTCGCTGGCCCTGCCGGCGGAAGGGCGAGAGGGAGAGGGAGAGGGCTCGGCCCGTCGCGACGACCGAGTTTCTCGAACGAAGGGGAATCCGCTTTCCAGGAGCGTCCGCGGCTCGCCGAGGATCTGGCGGCACCATTCTTCGATTCTAAATCGAATGGCCTCGGCGCCCGTCCGCCCGGCCAATCGGCGAGCGCCAATTTCGCGCTCGCGCTCGCACTCGCACTCGCGGCCCCTTCCCTCGGCGCCGTCTTCGCGCTGCTCCCTGGGTCCCGTCTCTAATCCTCGGCCCCCTCCGACCAATGGCGATCCGGTTTAGAGGAGAGTAGAAGGTTAGGAAATGGGTGACCGGGCATGGTGGGGCCGCAGCTGGCTCTCGCGACGCACAAGGCTATCCTTTGTCCGAAACTCGCCCGCGATTCGCCCGCGCCGCTGCGCCTGCAGGACGATAATAACGCAATAATTGCGATAACCAGCGCGCCGCGGAGTCAACGTTTCGGCCCGAGGCCGGGCTCCGCCTTGGGATTTCGACACTGGCGGGCATCGGCGCTCTCGACAAAGACGGGAGCGCCGGCCGATTCCCTAAGGTTTCCCCAAAGTTCCGCCAAAGCCCCACAAACTCTTTGCGGAGGCGGCGGGGGGGGGGGGCTATCGATCGGCGCGGTTTGTCGCTGGACGAGCTCCTGGCCTCAGCTGGATCATCGGCTCGCGTTCTTCCCGCTCCGCTCGGGCCGCCTACCTCCCGCGAGTAGCGTAATCGCGAAAAAATCTTCCCGACGCCCGCTCGGGAATTATCTCGGTCGCTTTGTTGCACGATCACGAGTCTCCCATTCACCGGGTAGGACCACTTAGTCGGTTTCCAAGGCGAGCCGAGGACGGAAAGCGCGATGGATGTCGAAATGCCAAGAGCGTTGCCGGTCCGCCTCTCGGCTAGGCGGGGCGAGGCGAGGCGAGGCGAGGCGAGGCGAGGCGAGGCGAGGCGAGGCGAGGCGCGGGTCGTGGACGTCGCGAAGGGGCGCTCGCCAAAGACGGGCTCGAAGGTCGATCTTTTCGGCGAGTTTTCGTTATGCGTCGCACCTTCGAGGGCCGTCCGGCGAGACCTGCCGGCTACGCGCTCGGTGCGGCCGCGCGAGTACACCGAGACGCGTTCCTCGACTTTGGAGGCCGGGCCGAGGCATCGGAGCGAGGTAAGGAGCGAGGGAAGCTCGTGGCGGCGTACAAAGGAACGACGAGGCGACGTCAGAGCCAACGGACGTATCGAGGACGTTCCTAACTCCGGCATGGTAACCAAAGACCCCAGCTGCCGAAATTTTTGGAGCCCGGATCTTTGTCCTCCGGCCCCTCCGCGCCTGCCCCCCTCCGCGCCGAGCCGCCGTCCTTGTCCCTCGGTACTGCGCGCCGCGGTAACGGCCGTGGGACGGCCAATGCTGTATCGAGCGACCGCTTCTTTCTCTTCGACGACGCGCGCGGCTAGGTGTGCACGCTCCGGTACGTACACGGATCTACGCGAGCATATGTACGGACGTGGGCTGACCCCGCGGACCATTCTTCGCCGCGCTCGCTCACGCTCTCTCTCTCTCTCCCTCTCCCTCTCCCTCTCCCTCTCTCTCTCTTTCGCTCTCGCTCCAGCTCCCGCTGCCCCTCCGACGCTTCGCATTCTCGCTCCGTCTCCTCGCGACTCGCTCTTTCCCGCCGATTCGCCGGTGATATAACCAGCTCGGGAATCAGCGCTCGGCTCGCAGCTAATGGAGCGATATCCCGGAATGAAATAATACACCGAAGCACCGTGGAATTACGGGTGGAACGACCCCCGCCTCGCTCTGCGCGCCGGCAAATCTCCTCGGACACTTTGTACGGGTTTGTTTGTACCGTCGGCTCGATCTCCCGCCATAATCCCCCCCCCCCCCCCGGCCGTGGCCCTCCGACGGCCGGCCGAGGGTACGCGTCTCCTCGTGGCTCGCCCCGCGTCGCGCCGGTGGGATTCCATGCTCGCGGCACTCGCGCGCAACCTCGCCTAAGGAGCGGAGTGGAGCGACGAGGCCAGGCCGGCCGCGGGACGCGCTCGCGAATCGAGGCGAGGGCTCGACGTCCGCTCTCGAATCTTGGGCAGGGCGCCGGGGGGCAGGTGGCCGAGCGGCTGGGGAGGGGGGGGGGGGAGGAGGCCCTGGCATCGGCGAGCGTGCATCGCGCCGGAGAATCTTATTTCGCGAGCACGAAGGCGCGCCGTGCAAAACTTTGCTCGTATTTGCGCTCGCTAAGCCGTGTAAGCGGTAATCGGATATCGGAGGTGCGCTACGCTCGTCGTGTCTGGTGACCCATTTGTCGTTCTCCGCTGTCTAGTATTACCCGCGGGAAGACTCGAGCCGCGAGAAATCGGGCCCTCGCCTCGGCACTTGCGCCGAGTGGCGGCTCCCTGCCGAAGGAGCGACGTCCTCGAGGCCAGGCGCGAAGGACGGAGAGGGAGAGAGAGAGAGAGAGAGAGAGAGAGAGAGAGAGAGAGAGAGAGAGAGAGAGAGAGAGAGAAAGCGAGAGAAGAGAGTCGAGAGGAGCGACGCCAGCTTCACCGGCTTTCCTCGTCGACGTCCCGCGCCCTCGGAATCGAGCTCGCGTCGCCGAGTTTCGCCGCGCCTATGCCGCGCGCCTTGCGCAGATACGATGCAAACTATTCGTCGGTCTCAACGGCGAAGGGAGCACGGCGTGCGCTTATGCGCGAGCCGCGGCGCGAACACGAGGAGAAGACTCGCGCGAATCGCGGAGGGAGCCGGAGGTCCGCGGCCGTTCCAGTTGGAAGAGGAGAGCGGAGATCGAGAGGGTCGGGGTAGGGGCGCCGGAGGAGCGAGAGAGCGAGAGAGAGAGAGAGAGAGCGAGAGAGAGCGAGAGAGAGCGAGAGAGAGGGAGAGAGGGAGAGGGCCGAGGTGCACGTGAATCGCGGCGGAACGCGGCGTGGCGGAGAAGGAGGAAACGAGCAGCTCGCACGCTGCGCCGCAACGTGCATGCGTACGCACACACGCAGCAGAGCGGTGCCGTCGCACACGCTCTCGAGGGCCAATATCGTCGCTCCGAGGCGGCGGCAAAGCGGAGCTTTGCGCGGATGAAATTGGACGGGTGAGCCGAGAGGACGATTAAAATGCGACGGATCACCGACGCTCTATCCGTCATCGGATTAGCGCGGCGAGTTTTTAACTACCGAATCCGCGTCCCGGTCGTCGCGGGCGCCGGGGATTTTCCGACGGCCCGTTCGCGCATCGGCTCGCGGCGCGAAAAATAACGACTCGGGATCGATCGGACGGAGGGCCGAGTCTGGCGGCGCGGCCGACGCGCCAAGAGGATGCCTCTCGGGCGGAGATTCGCGCGCGAGGCGTGCGAGAGCCGACCGTTCGACTCTTCCCGCGCCGGCCAGCGACCGACTCGACCGGTGCCCGAGCGTTCCGCCTGTCTTTGAGCGGCGCGTAAAGCGGGGCATACCGCTCCTGGCCCTCCTGGACGGAGCCGTTCTCTCGTCACCCGTCTCTCGACGTTGGACGTTCGCGGCACGATCTCTCCTGCAGGCTCCTAGGGCGCGTTTCGTCGATCGGGAGAGCGCGGATCGTCGAGGCCGAGGCTCCTGGTCGAGGAAGGATCGCCTCTCGTCGGACCGCCGCGCGTTGCTTCGACGTCGCCTTCCGGGCGATAGGCGCGATGGCGCGACCAGCGCGGCTCCCGACCGGTTCCGGGCCGGTCCGATCTCTACGGCCGATCCTTCCCAATGGTCGTCCTCGAGCCACGGGCCGGCCGGAAGAAGCGGTGAGTTTCGCGCCGGTATCGAGACGTCCATAATGAGCGGAAGCGAGGATCCAGGGCCGATAGGGGCGGGGGGAGCGAGGGGGGCGCGCGTCGCGATAAAGTCCTGGGCAGGGCTCTCGGCGGAGGTCGGCGAGGCCGGTCCGGCCACTCTTCGGCGGTTCGGCGGTCTCGCGCGGATCGGCGGCCGAGCGGAGGAACGTACCGGGTCGGAGGTCGAGGGTCGAAGGGTTCTCGGCCGGTCGGGCACCGGGGCGGCTGCTGGCTGGTGCGCCCACGGGAGGGTGCCCTCGGCGTTGCTCGGTTCGCGGCTCCTTCGCGGCTCGTTACGTCGCGGCCGAGTACTCGCGTCGCTTTGGAGTTTTTTCGGAAGGCGTTTCAAGGCGTTGCATCCCCCGATGGGATGGCCGAGGAGAAAAAAAGAAAGCGCCGCGTCATTTTCGTCAATTTAACTTCTCCCTCCCTCCGGGCCTTCCGCTCCGCCAACCCCTTCGCCGGCCGGCCGCCCCCACCCCGACGCCCCCACCCGCGCTGCGAGCCGGCGACTCGTCGAAGCGAGGTCAATCGACGGAGAGGCCCGAAGACGACCCCCACCCTCGAGGCGCGACCCTCCCTTCCACGGCTACTCGATATCGTTTCATTACGCACCCCGACCACCCCGACCGCCGCTCCTTTTTTATCCGCCCCTCCTGCCTCTCCCGATGCTCCCTCGTTGCACCCCCGACCTACCTACCTACCTACCTACCTACCAACCTACCTACCTACCTACCTACCCACCTACCTACCTACCCACCCACCTACCTACCTACCTACCTACCTACCTACCCACCTACCCACCTACCCACCCACCCACCCACCCACCCACCTTTCTTCGTACCTACCTCCCGCGCTCTCCTACCTCGCCGACGAAACACGAATGCTCGCGAATTTTTATCGTTACTCCTCGCAGGCCCTTCTACGAGCCTCCTTTTTTATGCGTCTTTTAACGATCAGCCGTAACCGCGGTCGCTCCTCGCGGCCGCGCGCGGGGCTGGAGGGACGCTAGAGCGATCCTCCGGGGCGGCCCTAGAGCAACACGCGGGGACGAGGCGAGGCGAAGGAGGCGCGCGCGAGAGCCGATCTGGGCCGGTACTCCGCGGCGAGGAGCCGGGGAGGGATGCGAGGGGGAGAGGAGCGAGAGGCGGGCGCGTCGGGCCGTTTTCGAAAAGGGCGCGCGCGGTTTCGAAGCGAGGAGTACTCTGCGCCGCCTTACCTACTCTGCGCCGAGGCTCGTTCGCGTCCCGCTAGCCCTCCGCGCCGTCCTGCTCGTACGTCGTCGTCCTCGTGCGCTCCGAGCGTCGGCCCGGCATCCTTCCCGGCGCCCTTACCCGCCTCGCACCAGCGCTGAGAAACCATCGGCGGTGCCCGACGCGCCAGTCGCGAAGCCCAGCTCGGCCCGAGGAAGCGCGGATCGAGGCCTCACGGCCGCTTCCATGGCTCGAGGCTCGCCGTCGAGTCGCGGGCGCGTCCCGGCGCGAGGACACGTGGGCTGAGATCGGCTCGGTCGCGGAGAGAGGGAGAAGGCGGAGGCGTCCGGCAGGTTGGCTCTGTTCGCGGCCCGAGATGAGCGGAGGCACTGCCGGCGGCGAGCCGAGGGCGCGAGCACTCGCGAGGATTCCGAGCTTACTACCACCTTCCGTCGCCCTTTCTCGAACGCGCACTGGTCGATCTTCGAAGATCGCGAAGCTCTCCGGAGGAGAGCGACGGAGGTCTCGCGCGCATATACGCGCCTCTCTTACTCGTCCGAGCCTCTCCCTCTCCCTCTCCCCCTCCCCCTCCCCCTCCGTCGCCCTCTCCCTGGCCCTCTCCCTGGCCCTCTCCCTGGCCCTCTCCATCGCCCTCTCCATCGCCCTCACCCTCGCCCTCTTGCCCCAACGAGGAGCCACTGCCGCCTTTGCGCCAGGAATCTTCGCGCTCGCGAGGCCGAGGCCGAAGGACGAGGACGAGGACGAGGTCGTGGACGGGTACGAGAAGGGAGCGGGAAGAGAGCGGGTTGAGGGGGGAAGGGATCGCGAGAAGGAAGGAAGGGTGGGCGGAGCGGCGAGGGATGGAAGGACTCGTGAAAATTTCTCGACCACCGGTGGCAGCTGCGTTCCGAAATGAGGGAAGTGGCGAGGGAGGGGCGCGGGGCGAGGGTGCAGCGGAGCGGGGAGCAGGAACGGAGGGGTCTGGCGGCGGGGGAGGAAAGGCAAGGCTTGGCGGTGGCGGTGGCGGTGGCGGTGGCGGTGGCGGCGACGGCGACGAGCGGCCGGCGGGAGGGAGGGAGGGAGGGAGGGGGAGGGTGGGCAGGAGTGGGGCGAAGAGGTCGCGAAAGCGAAGGAAGAAGCGTAACGACGAATGCACGCAACACCGGCGCGTGTGGAAACGTGCCTTCCGCGAGTAGCAGAACTCTTCCCTCGGCGAAGGAACCCGTGGCCGGGGAGAAGGGAGGGTTCTCGAGGCCGGTGGTGGGGCCGCCGCCGGCGAGGAGCGCCGCGGAGTGGAAAGGGCGGAAGGGGCGGAAGAGGCGGTAGGGGCGGCAGGGGCGGAAGGTGCGGAAGGGGCGCAAGGGGCGGAAGGGCGGTCGTGCCGCGGAGGGGTAAGAAGAAGAAAAGAAGTTTTCGGGCGGCGGCCGGGATCGCTCGGTTGTCCGTGGTCAAGGCACGCAGCTTGTGCAGTACTCTCCGACGACGACGCCGCCAGTCTCGGGGGCGGTGGCGGCGGCGTCGTCGTGGCAAGGATCGGGAATGGGGGCGAAGGGGCGGAGGCGCTTAGGCTCGAGGCATCCCCGTCCAGACGAGGAAGGCGCCCCGATAAGTCGGAGCGCGCTAGGCTCTTCTCCGCGAAGAGCGCGACGATCTTGGCCACTCTCGGTCGTCTCGATGTTCCTAGGATCGTGACGAGAGAGAGGCAGGGAGAGGCAGGGAGAGGCGGAGAGGCGGAGAGGCGGAGAGGGCGGGGGGGATCGCGTCGATGCCGATTTTTCTCCACGTCCTTCGTCCACGACGACGAGGAGGACGATTCCTCCTCCGGGTCGTTCCTCGGGCCGAGCCCGAGCCGAGATTACGTACGCGCTGCGAAGGGAAAGGCGCGAGGCAGAGCGATAGCGGACGGCCGTGAAATCGAACCGCGCGTCCGCGTGCAACGTGGAACCACCCTGTTGAACGTACCAACACGAGTAGGAGCCACGCCGGGCTCCCAGTCGGGCAGGATTCGGCGTTTCGGCGCTCGCAACAGGTCTCTCACCACCGGCGTGCTCCCTCCCCCTCCTCCTCCCTCCTCCTCCCTCCTCCGCCCTCCTCCGCCCTCCTCCGCCCTCCTTCCGCGCCCCTGCCCCTGCCCCTACCACTGCCCCTCTCTCCGAGCTCCGCTCCCCCACCCGGCGCCCCTCTCCACCTCCCTAGCGCCGATCCCCGATCCACGAGCCCTCTTCCCCTCCGTCCAACCCCTTCTCCTCCTCCTGGTGGCCCTCCTAGCCCTCCTAGCCCTCCTAGCCCTCCTGGCCCTCGCGGAACGACGCGACGGCACACGGACGAACGTTTCCTACCGCTCTCTCTCTCTCTCTCTCTCTCTCTCTCTCTCTCTCTCTCTCTCTCTCTCTCTCTCTCTATTTCTCGCGCATGCATGCCCTCGCGAGGATGCACAGGGCGACCGAGCCGGCGGGGAGCGAAAGGGCGAAAGGGCGGAAAGGCGAAAAGCGGGCCGACGCGGTTGCGGTCGAGCGCGAACCGCGCTCCTCGGTAGGAAGGGACGTATGGCGATCTCTCGCCGCGACTCCACTCACCGACTACGAAGACCATGTTCTTTGTCCATCGCAGCAGCTCCCGTCGGATGTGTCTGCGTTCCTGTATGCAGCGGGCATAGGGGCAATCCGCCATTTTTGAAATCACATCTTAGTATGTGTGCGCGCGTGCCGGCCGGGTGCGCCTGCCTCGTGTTCCCGCGTGGACGTCCACCCCCTTCGTCGCCGGCCGTCCTTCGTCCTCCTTCGCGTCCTCCTCCTCCTCCTCGTCCACGTCTTCGTCGTCTTTATCGTCGTCCTCGTCGTCGCCGTGTTCCTCGTACCCGTCCACGCCGCCACCGCCGCCCTGGTCCTCGTTCCCGTCCTCGTCCTCGTCCTCGTCCTCGTCCTCGTCCTCGTCGTTGTCGCCGTCGTCGCCGTCGTCGCCGTCGTCACCGTCCCCGCCGCCCTCCTGGTCTCCCTGCTCCACCACTACTCCGCGTTCCCTCCTCGTTCCTCCTCTCTTCCTTCCGCTCCTTCTTCCTCAGCGCTTCCCCAACACCACCCTCCTCGTACCTCGTCCCTCTCGACGCTCGTGCTTCCTCCCTCGCTCTCCCTTTCTCTATCTGGGCCTCTCTCTCAGCGCGCGCCGCGGACTCGAGGCGCGCCCGATGAGGAGGAAGAACGGCTCGTGTGCACGTTGCTGCCGTAACGTGCGCGACAGGTACGACGTCACGCGTGACGTAGCGCGCGGCAGGAACGATAAGAGAGGCCAAAGTCGTCCGGCGGAGGCCCTGTCCTCGATCTCTTCGTCGTCGTCGTCGTCGTCGTCGCCGTCGTCGTCGCCCTCCTCCTCGTCTTCCTCGTCGCCGCCGTCGTCGTCGTCGTCGTCGTCGTCCTCGTCCTCGTCCTCGTCCTCGTCCTCGTCCTCGTCCTCGTCCTCGTTCTCGGCCTCCTCACGATGGTCGTCGTTGTCGCCGTCGTTACGTCGATCGTGACGGCAGTAACGGAGACGGCGGCGGTGGTGGCTGTGGTGTCGGCGGCGGTGTTGGTGGTGGTGGTGGTGGTGGTGGTGGTGGCGGCGGCGGTGGCGGTGGTGGTGGCGGCGGTGGTGGTGGCGGTGGCGGTGGCGGTGGCGGTGACGGTGGCGGCGGCGATGCCGGTGAATCGACGAGGGTGGGGGCGCGTAGGCTCGACTACCCCCCCGTAGCGTGACAATGTTAGGGCACGGAAATGCACGAGGCACGTGCACGCTTGCGCCCTGAGCGCTAGGAGAGCACGGTCCGTCGCCACCGGTGCGAGCCTCTCTTCCCTTATTCTTCTCCCTCCTCTCCCTCTTCTCCCCTTGCTTCCCGCTCTCTTCCTCCTCGCCCTCGGCACGTTTCCTCCGTCGCGTACGATACTTCCCCTCGGCCTTACCCCGCCAGTCTTATCGCGGAGAGTCCCTCCGTCCCTCCGTGGAGACGCTGCCGAACTTTAGCGGCCCGCTCTCCTCCTCCTCCTCCTCCTCCGCACCGATTATCTGAAAGAAGAACGGAAGAAGTACTTTATCGGGCTTGGATCCTCCAGCGATCTGGCCTCCTCCCTAGCCCTCGGCAGCCCTCCGAAGCGCCGAGGCGTTCTCGAAGCGTCGCGCGCCGAGCCCCGAGGGCCCTCGGTTCCGGCTCGAACCGGAAAGGGTAGAGCGCGCTACTCGAGGCGAAACATCGCCGGTAAGAAGCGGTCCGGAGCGGTTGGCGCAGGCGGGAGGGGACTCGCGAGGGGCCGCGAGGGGCGACGGAGACGGGGCTGGGTGGCCGGCGGTAGAGATACAGGGGCGGATTCGCGCGGTCCGTGGCCGCGAGGGGGTGGGGAAGAGCGCGCCACCGAGGGAAAGAGAGAGGAGGCAGAGTGCGCCTAATATGCAACAAGAGAAAAAGAATTGGCGATCAATAGGTAGTAGCTGGTAAGCGTCCTTTCATCCGCCCCCGCGGACACCCTCGTCCTTTCCACTTGCCCTATTCCCCTCCGATCGTCGTTCGCCTCCTTCCTTCTCGGCCGTCTCCGCCCCCCTCGCGGACTGCTCGTCCCCCCCCCCCTACCTTGCCGCCCCTCGATTCTCTTGCGCTCATCGCAAAACTCCGGCGCTCCATCGCCTTCGTCGCCGAGATGGGTGTACCCGCCCCAGTAGTGGCTCTCCCAACTTTCGCCGCGCCGGCAAAGACCGAAGAGCGAGGATCCTCCGATCGCCACCTCCCACCCTCCTCCTCCTCCTCCTCCTCCTCCTCCTCCTCCTCCTCCTCGCTTCGACCGGAGGACGGGGGACGCTCGAGGGCGAAGCTGAGAGAGCGGCCGCGACCTCGCCCCGGAGGAGAGCCGCGACGGATCGAGGGCCCCCTGGAGAGAGGAGCGTGGAGAGGGGCGAGGGGCCGACGCGAAACGCGCGAATCGTCAACATCCGGGGAACGACGTTCGTCAAAAGCTTTTGACTGCCGCCCCTGATATTCCGCTCGCATACCGATACCTCTGCCGTGAATAGGAGCCGCGCGTGGCTCGAGCTCGCGAGATGCCACCGCCGCTGGAAGATCGATCCCTCCGTCGGCCGTCCTAAACGCGAACGATATCGATGAAACGCGCCGCGACGGCCCTTTCGAATCGCTCGGAATTGTCTCCGCGTTCCACATTCCCCGCTCCGCGCATTTCCACGCGCCGGAGCTTTCGAGCGGGTGCCATTGAACTCTGGCAAACTCGTTGGGTCGGAAGAAAAAAAGAAGTAGGTGGCTAGCCCCCGCAAACGGTCGGCCGTGTCGGGTAGGTCGATCCGATCGCTCTATCGAAAGTCGGAAAGGTCGGTTTTTGCGCCCTCCGTAGACTCCCCGGCGTATTCCCGAATCGGCCAATAACGCCACTCCGTGCACAGCTGCTCTCAGCGTGCTCCGTAAAGGCGTCCGCTAGTCAAATTTCGACCTAGAATCGTTGGTTCGAAAGAGGACGAGGTGCGTTCGAGGAGCTCGCGGATTTCTCTCTCGCAGAGTTTCGCGCCGCTTTACGTCGGCGAGTTTTGTGCGGAAAAGCGGCGCGCAAGAGAGAGGGGGGACAGAGAGAGAGAGAGAGAGAGAGAGAGAGAGCCAACGAGCGATTTTAAAAGTCTGCAACGACGTAGATGCCTATCCGTGTCCGGTCACCTTACCTACTCGGTTCCTAATCGATTTTCCCATTACGCGAATCCAGGGAGCGCTTCGCACACACTCGCTCTCCATCGTTCCGTGTCTAGCCTGCATTTCGGTCGGTGCACAAACGCTCTCGATTCCCACCCCGCCGTCCGTCCCACCGGCGAGCCATCCGCGCTGGCTCCTTTCCCTCCACCCTCTTCTCGGTCGCAGCCGCATCCCGACCCCTCGTCTTCCCGCGCCGATTTATGCTCCGCATCGACGAACTTTCGCGGCCACCCTTCTTCCTCCACCTCGACTCTCCCTTCCTCGACCCGGACCTCCCCGAGACGCGAGACGCTCCTTCCGCGAGACGTTCGACCTCCGCGAAGCACCCGGCGAGGATAAGCGCGCGGGGATCGCGGCAAGATAGCGAAATCGGGCCGCATCGCGGGAAGGGGACTTTGAAGGGGTGTCGAAGGGCGAGAGAGAGAGAGAGAGCGAGAGAAATCGAAGCGAGGTACCGCGGTTAAAATAGTTTAGAAACCGACGGACGGTCTAGCGAGAAAATGAGATTAGCGAGAGAGCGGCGATAGAGGCACACCGCGAACCGGTGCGAGAAACACGAACGGCACGACGAAGGCTCGCTTCGCCGAACCTCCGAGCTGCATCCCTCGATTCCACTTTGCTCGAACTCGACGCGTCAAAAGTTTCCTCGAAAAGCGCGAGAATACCCACTCTTTCCCGGCCGCGACTCCTCGATCGTGCGGGAGCGACGACCGCATTGGGCGCGGGGCTCTTTGCACCTTCCTCCCTTTACCCGCGTACGCTCGTCAAATAATTATTCCGCGCGTCGCGTCGCGTCGCGGATCGGCGACAGGCGTGGCTGCGAACGATAGAATCGAAAAACGATGATAATAATAATTATTCGTCCGCGCTTCGCATCCCCGCTATCCCCCTCGCCGACTATTTACGGTGGCCCTCGACGTTCAAAAATTCGATACTCGCCTTTTTTTTTCTCAGCCGAGAGCCCCGAGCCGTGTAGCGTTATCCACGCGTCCGAGTATTTTTCAGAGGTGGAAAGAACCCGCTGATGAGCGAGCAGACCGAAGGAAGAAAAAGGAGGGAAAGAATGGGCGCAGGGGGCCAGGGTGCGGCGGGAGGAGGGTGAGAGAGAGAGAGAGAGAGAGAACGGTGGCGCTCCAGGAAGAGCAGCCAGGGGCGATCGAGAAGAAGCACGAAGAGGAGTGGGGGAGATCGTACACTCGGTTTTTTCCCCGCTGGGGGGAGCCGGTGGGCGCGATGCAAGGGTGCGTTGGATTCGGTTACTTGGTCTCATCCCTTGGACCACCTCCACCGCCGCCGCCTCTGCCGCCTCTAGCAGCGGCAACACCGACGATGGCGGGCGGCGGCGGCGGCGGCGGCGGCGGAGGCAGCCGTGCACTCTCGCCCCATCTACCCCAACCTCCTCTTTCTCTTCCTCCGCCTTTCTTTCTCTCTGCCTCTTTCTCGTTCTCTGCCTTGCCTCGCCTCGCCTCGCCTCGCCTCGCCTCGCCTCGCCTCGCCTCGCCACGTCTACCACCTCGCTTCCTCTCTGCCCTACGCGCGCTCTCGCTCTCTCTCCGCTACCCCCCGCCTTTCACGCGCTCTCTCACCATCGCTCTCTTTCTCTCTCCGCCGCCGCTGCCCCTCTCGCCAAGTTCTTTCATCTCTGTCTCCTTTCCACGCGCCTCAGCGCGGTGTTTCTCGTTTTTTTAACGAAGGATCCGCTCAATACCTCGGCTGTCATAACCTCCCGGCACCCTCCCGGGGTGGCTCGCCTGCCATAGCGCACCCACCCCCAACCTCCGCCTCGCGCCTCCACAGAGCCCATAGCCCCCGCCGCCTCCCGGAGGCCAGCCGACGAGCCACCACCTACCGCCCCTCCCCCCCGCGCCCTCTCATTCCTCTTTCCAGTTTTTAACGTTTCGTTCGACGTTTCCCCCCGGGCGAGTGCCGGGGTGGGCGCAAAGGGGGAAGTGCATTTCGTCGTTACTTTGTTTTACGTCCCTCCGCCCCCAACCCCGCGGCCATCCTTGGCACCCGGCCCCCCGCCCTCGGCCGAACCAACGCGCTTTTTCTCCGCTCCTCTCCGCCTCTCCGCCTCACCATCGCGCGCGCTTTCTTTTCTTCCTCGGAGCTTTCGCCCCTCGTTCTCGCTCCCTCTCCCTCGCCCCTTTCGACCGTACCATCCACCTCCATCTATGTCGGCTCGTACGACCGACGCTACCCTACCCTCCGCGCCCTCCACCCCTCTCCCTCCTTACCCTCCTTACCCTCCTTACCCTCCTTACCCTCCTTACCTCCTACCCGCCGTGCTTTCGCACCCCTTTTTCGCGTATCCTCTCGCGCACCCCCTCATCGCCGGTGCATCCCGCGTCCACCCGCCTTTTAGGCGTGCATCTTTGCGCTCTTCCCGAATTGCCCTCGACGCGACACCGATCCCCGGAGTCTCCGAGTTGTTCCGAGAAACGTCGAGGCGATAGCGCGTACCCGAGATACGCCCCTCTTCGGCAAGTGGGCTAACGAGAATGGCCGCGAAAAGGCTCCTCGCCGCTCGGCCTTCCTCGATCGATTCCGTCAACGTTGCCCGCTTGCCCGCTCGCCCGCACCCGAACGCATCTTTTCTCTCGCAAAAACCTGCCGAGCCCTGCCTCGGTCACGGCCCTCGGCCGATGATCACGGGAGCCGCTCCGGCAAATTCGAGAGACGAGGTCGCTCCGCTTTGACGAACGAGCGCCAACGACCTTCCTCTACCTTGGCCAATCGACGAGGCCTTGCCCGCTTTCGGAGGATAAACGGAGGAGGCGGCAATGGGACGCCTGGCGTGGAGCATTCGGTCCGTAGGCCCGACGCGGAGCGCCACTCGAGATTTCTCGATTTGCCAAAGCGGCTCTTTATTCTTTTCACGGATCGCTCCCTTGGTCGTTTCAAGGTAATTTCAAGTGGAAAGACAGAGGGAAAGGCGTATGGTCGAGAAGAGAGAGAGAGAGAGAGAGAGAGAGAGAGGCGTAGGAAGGTAGAGTCGCGCACGGTCTTTTCCACCCTCCGTTTCTCGACCACGACCCTCCCCTCGCTCTCGTCGAGTCTCCTCACTTCCGGGGTATTTCTAGTCTGGTGCGCGGTGGTCGATCGCCAACTTCGCTTCGCGTCTGCCTTCCGCCCTCCAGGATGCCCCCCCCCCCCTCTCACTCTCTATCACTCTCGCTTCGAATCAACGCACCATTCGGCGGACTCGATTTCGCGACGTTGATCGCTGCTTCTTTTAAAGAACGAAAGCCGATTTGGCCGTGCGAGCAACGTGCCGCGCTCGCCGAAAGACCTGCCCGCCGACCGATACGATGCTCGAGGCACGATCTCGATGAATCGAAGGGAAAGGAAAGTCAAGGGTCGGGCTACGAGGTGACGAAGTTGATCGGCGGAGAAGCATCTCGAAGGAAATTGGTTTCGAGGATACCGAAAGCGACGGTCCCCGTGGCCAGCGAGGCCGATCAAATCCCGTTTCCAGGCTCTCGAGAATCCTGTGTCGGAAGCACGGGCTCGGCTCGGCGCGGCTCGGCGCGGCAATGCTCTCCGGGAAGCAACAGTTCGTTCGCACTCCCCGCCGCACGCCCCACCCGCTCGGCGGCGCCCATCCTCCGGCATCCTCCTCTCGCCGCCCTGAACCGCCACCGCCGCCGCCGCCGCCGCCTCCTCCTCCTCCTCCTCCTCCTCCTCCCGCTCCTCACGCTCCTCCCGCTCCTCGTCTCCCTTTTGACCTCTCTTTCCCTTTGCTCGCTCGCACGACCATACTTTGGGCGTCTACTAAATTTAGGCTTCCGTGCCGGTCCCCTCCGCCCGCACCGATCTCGCTCCTCGCACCTCGCTCCCGTCTCCGCCTCCGTCGCGCAAAGCGGATCCCTTCGCCGACGCTTACCGCTCTCGACACCTTCCGACGCAAAGGGGACACACGACCCTGACACTTTGGAAGCCATGTTCCTCGACGTCCGTACAATGCGCCGAGCGAGATTCGGCCGTGCGGCACGCTACGGATTCGTCGGGAGTAGCCGCGATAAATATTCGATAGAATTTGGCGGCAATCCTTCCTGCTCTCCCTTCCCACCCTTTCGCCGGCCTGTTTCTCCGCGGCCCTCGATTTTCACGGTCCGACCGGGGAGCGGAGTCGCGGCGGCCGCTGGGCCGGCCAAGCCACCGTTACGTATCGAGTAGGTACGGCTAATCTCGCTCGGTGACTCGACGCTCGTATCGGCGGACGTTGATACGGCCGCGATACATCCACGCGCCCGGCTTTCCGCGGTTGGGTTCGCGCGGACGTATGTCCAGTAAGCCGGCATATCGGCAAGTTTGGGAGAAAAAGTGAGAGAAGCCTCGCGTCGAGCGAGGGGCAAGACCTCGCCAAAAGTCGTGCGTCAAATTGGCCGGGGGCGGCGGAAAAGAGGGAAAGAGGCAGAGCGATGGGGCGGAGAGGGGTGGGAGGGCGGCTGGAAACATCGTAAAACAACGCGTTTTGCCGCTCGAAATATCCAGATGGGACATCGCGCGGGGAAACGCGATGAAAATCCTGGCGCCTCGCGACCGCGCGCTCCCTCGCGTCCCGGGTAAAAACCGAAAAACGAGCGCGGCCCGCCCGCGGCGGTCCTCCCGCAGGGCGAGCGAGCCGCGCCGACGGGGAATCCCCTTAACGAGCCTGGACGCGGCTTCCCCAAGCGCGCGCGCGGGTATTCTCTCCCTCGCTCCCTTTGCCACGGAGATATCGAACGAGGCCATCGCGGCCGGCGAGCCTTGTTTATCGAGTGAAATGCGCCGCGATACGATCTGCGCCCGCGGAAATACGCGCGGCTTAGAGCGCATTTTAATGTCGCGCGATACGCGCCTCCCGATAGCTCCGAAGCGCGAGGGACGTCGTTCGACGCTCGCGAAAATGACGGATAGCGAGAGCATTTCGGGCGCCTCCGCTCGTTAGGCTGCCCGTCGAGGGGCGCTCGCCACTCGTCCTCCTCCTCCTCCTCGCCCTCGCCCCGCGATCCTCCCCCCGGCCCGGCCCGGCACGCACTTCCTTACCCTCTCGGCGCCCCTCCGTCTTTTTCGCGCGCGCAAATATTTCCCGCCCATCCCGAGCCCCCGCTTTCGCGCGAGCAAAACGCATCAAAGAATCCATCAAATTAAAAACGCAATTATAAAGAAGCGTCGCGCGCTCTTTGTCGAAAAGCAAGCTCCGACCGGGCGACCCTCGCGAACCCATTGCCTCGCCCGCGCCCTTCCCTCGCCCCACCCCGCCCCCCGCCCCCCTCTGCTCGCACCGTGTTTCGGCCCCACGTGCTCGCGCTCCTCGAACGAGCCCCTCCGAGCCCGGCCGACGGCGCTTCCGCGAGGCGCGTCTGGCTCGCCAGCCCGAAAAGGAGAAGAAAGAAATTCTATCGATCCCCCGACCTCTCGACGGCGCGACACGGTCTCAATTACGGGACGCTCCAAAACATGGTCCTCGGCCGAGCCGTGTGCGAGCCCTCCGAGAGTCAAGACGGATGGCCGGCTGCTCCCTCCGAGAGCGCCCTTTCCCGCGCCCCCGCCCCCGCCCTCGCCCGCGCTCACGCTTTACCGACGACGCCCCCGCCTCCCCGTAACCCCGACTCGCTCCTCGGTGCACCCGCGGGACTCGACGGCCGAGGCGCTACCGTCTTTGACGCTCGCCTCCGCGACGCCACCCCCGGGCCCCTCCCCGCCTCTCGCTCTCCGCCTCTGCTTCCGCCTCAAAACTCTTGCCCCCTAGCCGCCGCTACCGCGCGTTTTTGGCAAATGGAAATGACGCGCGGGCCGACTTTCGCTCGGATCCCCCCGCCTCGGCCCGAGCGCGCGGCGCTCGATGGCGCGATTCGGAGCCTGGCGAGGTGTCGGCGCGACGGGAGGCGCGAAGAGGGCCGCGAGGGGCCCGCGAGCCAACGGCGAAAAGCAAGGGGCATCGATTATTCACGAGCGTGTATTCGAGAGAAGACGGTCGGTCGACCGGAGGGATATAGAGTCCGGGGCACTCTTCAGCGGCGGCCAATATTCCGCGAAAAATGCGACGGTTTTATACGCCGCGGCGAACGCGCGAACGTTCGTGCCTCGATTCACCTTGATTATAGCCGCGAATCGTTTCTCTCCTATGCTGGATTATCGGCTCTCTCGGCCGACATAAGAACGCTCGGCTAGAGCATGGAAGTGTGACAGGTGGTTACTTCGATATTCGTGTCGTATCCGAGATACGTACGTGGTTGCACCGGCCGAGAGGCCGCCCGCACCTGCGTGGCCGACAGGGCAGCTCTCGGGGAATAATAGTTTCATGAGGCCTCCTCGGCCGGTCGACGTTCGGAAAGCCGGAGAGCAGGAAAGACGGAGAGCCGGCCTGCCGGGGAGGCGGGCAGGCGGGCAGGCGGGGAGGCGGGGAGGCGGAAAGTAGGGGAAAAGTCGGAGACGTTCGGGCAGTATCGATGGATAGGTAGATGCATCGTCGAATATTAAAGGCGGCCGGGAGCTGGCAGGCGACGGAGGGACGCGAGTCGCGCGAAATTGGCCGAGAGGAAGGCTCCGAGGTGGTGGCGGACAGCGGGGCCGGCGGGCAGGGAGGGATGCGGGGGGGGGGTGGGGGGGGTGGGCACGAGGCGATTCCACCGGCGCTCGTCCGCCACCTCCCACCCCGATTTTTTTCCGCGGCCAGCCGCCTATCGATCGGATATTCAGAAAAATTTGAGAAACGGCAAGACGGCGAGGAGGACGGCGAGGAGGAGGCCCGGAGGTAGGGGCGGACGGGGGAGGGAAGGGTGGGTGGGGTCGGAGGGGGGGAGGGGGGCGGAGGTGGGGTAGGAAAGACGAGCGGGATCGAGGGACGGTGGGGGAAGGTGGTGCCAAGTGGGGGAGTTGTCGCGAGCGCGGCAACCCCCGCAGGTGGGGGTTAACTACCACTACCCCCAAAGACGCGGATTTCTTTTTGTTTCCCCGAGTCCTTTTTCGTCTCCTTCCCCTGCGAGCTCCCTCTCGGCCACGTCGCGCCGGAGCCCGGCTCCTCCGCCCCGGGCCACCTAAAATACGAGTTCGATATTACCTTCCGGCCGGCCACCCGAGCGGCCCTCCCCGCGCCATTGGCGCGCCTCTCGCGCCCTTTAATCGCTGCCATTTTATTAAAACTATCGACAGGGCCGCTCTTGTTTACGACTCTGCGCGAATTAACGTCCCGGCCCCGGCTCGGCCGCGCCGCCTTCCCGGCCGCCGGGGAGGAATGGGCGGCCGAGGAGGAAGGAGGCGAGGAAAAATCGCTCGGATTAATATCTCCGCTCGCGGCGCTCGGGGGAAAGGTGAGAGGACGACGACCCTTGCGGGGAGCGCCGCGACGATGGAGCAGGGTGACCGTTCGGGGCTGGCCATTCGCCCACGGGTAACGCACCTACGACGCCCCTGCGCTCCGCTTCGCGAGCCGATCCTTCCGCGGCGCCCCCTTCGCGCCCCAGCTCCAGGACCGTCATCCTCGCGGCTCTCGCGAGGTTCGCCAGGCGGCCGATTTCGAGCCGAGCCGAGCCGAGCTGGACGCCTTCGAGCGAGCGGCTCCGACGACGGTAGGCAGGCCGCGAGCGAATCTCTCGGCGAAGGATCGATCGAGGAGCGGTGGGAAGGGGCCGCGAATCGACGTCGAATCGTGGCGCGAGGATTAAAAGGCCGCGCCGGGCGCGCGCGCATCGGCTCCCCGTCGAGAGGCTTCGATGCGGACGCATCGACTCCGCTCTAAATTGGTCCGCGCGGCCACGATACGCGACGTTTATTAATTATAGGAAGTGGAATTTAGCCGGGGAAGGGTTGCCCCGGTCGAGCAACTTGTTGACTCCGTCGCGCCGCTCGTCCGTTCCCCGCGAGCCTCCCGACCGCGCCATCCCCCGCCTCGACGAGCCCACCACCGGAGGATTTGTCCGGCGAAGGGATGGGCCCGATCCCGAGCGGGCCCTCGGGGCCTCCAGGGCGGGCGAGAGCCGCCTGCCGCCCCCGCGGTATTACCTCGGGGGCCGGGCCTGGGCGTAGGTGCAGGCGGCGGGGGCGAGTCGGCGGAGGATCGTCCCGCTGATTTCGGAAAGAAGCTTCGGCGGCCAGCGGGTTTGCGCGCGCGGTTACGTAAACTCCTCGGGTCTGTGGCTCGCCGAACTACGTAGAATGGGGACGGACGCTCGGGCCGTCGCGACTCGTCCAACGAAATGCACTCGCGTGCTCGTTACTGCCCGAGGCAAAAACATCGCTGCTGTCCTCTCCCCTCGTCCCTCGTGCGACGCGCCTCGCGCCGCCGTTTCGGGCCCCATCCCTCGAACGTCGCTGGGAGGAATTCGCGAGATCGCACCCGCGAGCGAGCGGCCTCCCCCTCCCCCCTCCCCCCCCCTCTCTCTCTCTCTGGTGGTCCCTCGAGGACGTATCCGGAATCGCGTTCGACCCACGCATCGATCGGCCGGCAGGCCGTCGATCCGCTCGATGGCCACGGCCGCGCCCTCGGAATCGGCCTCCGAGCCCGAGGGTGGAGACTCCCGTCCGGGCCCTTTTAAAGGCGGCCGCAAGGAAACGACGGAGCTACGAAACGTCGACGAAATGTTTTGCGCGAGCAAGCGCGTCCCGTTTGCGAGCGCGACTCGAGTCGAGCGCGCTCGGATCGATAGGCGAGAGCGGGAGAAGTTACGAGCCGCGAAACTGGTACGCGAGGCCTTCGCGGCTCCAGCGCCTAACCGCACCGACGGGTTTCTCGATCAAATTTCGATCGACCCTCCTCCGGGACCGTTTAGCTTACCTCTCGAACGCGATCCTCGCGCGTTGGCCCGTCGCGCCGATGGCCGGTAGGCGGTAGGACCTGACCGCCGGCCGAAACTCTCGATCGTGGGAACCGACTTCTAACGGGAGGCCGGTCCTCGGCAGCCTCGGACCGCGATGCCGCTCGGAAGGCCTCGCGAGAAAGCAGGATCGAGGAGCGAGTGCGGGAGGGTAAAAGCGGTGGAGCGTCGACGAGTCTTACGGTGCTGCCTTCTCGAGCCAAGGCGTGCGTCATCGACGATAACGTCTCGATAACGACTACGGTGAACGATTCCAGGCGGGGGGAGAGAGAGACTTGCGGCGTGGAAAGGGACGATCCTGGCGCGATCGGTGGGGGAGATGTCCGTGCGTAACGAAGGAGAGGAATAGGGTTCGGCCGTTTGCTCCTCGTACGGAAAAGGTAGCTCGTGTCGGAGTACGGAGGTGTCGACGAAGGTTCGACCATCGCGACCATCGCGCCGAGAGCTGGTCGAGCGAGGGAGGAGGACCGTCCGAGAGACACGGGCCGGCCACGACCACGGCCACGGCTACGCCGCGCTCCTTCCTCCTCTCCCGCGAATTTCTCCACGCCCGTGCGCGACCGTTCGCGTGGCCGTCCGCGCGGTGACCAAGCTCGCCGTTACACCGGCTACCTCATCGTCGGCCGAAACGAGGAGGACGCGTCGCGTCGCGTGCGCAACGCTTAAAAAATCCGCCCTGCAGCATCGCGAAGCGCGACTCCCCCATCCTGCGATGCTCCCTCGAACCGTCCTCTCCTCCCTCGCCCTTCGTCTTCGCCCCAACTCCGTCGGACCAAGAGCGAGAGCGTGCGAGGCATTGGAGAAGGACGGCCGCTCACCATTCGTCGGAGCGCGAAAAATATCCATCGTCGTGTGCCGTAGCGGCCGATAAATCCGACGGAGTATACGGAGGGGATCGCGAGAATTCGCTCGGTGAAACGATGAAAGCTCGACACGGTACCGCGAGTGGGGGACCGATCGCGTCGGGGAGCGCGGGATCGCGAAGGGATCGACGATTCGGGAAGGATGGCGAAGCGAAACCGTGTCGTTGGCGGAGCCGAACGCGGAGCCTCGAGCATCGGCAATGCCACCGGCACTCGTTGGCCTGATTTTCGCCATTACCAATATTAATAGAATCTTGGTCCATTAAGCCTCTTCCCGGGACCAACTACGAGAAACATTGTACGACGCGCAACGTTCCCCGTCGAACCGGCCCGCCTCTGGCCGGGCCGATTTTTGCCGCGCCGAAGAAGGATCGTCGATCCTCGCCTCGGAGGACCTTCCCGAGGCTCCCCCGAGGACAGCACTTCGCGGCGTGCCAAAGAGCGGCGCGTAGGCCGGTGTTGTGCGCGTCGGAGGTAATCGCGGTTGGGTATAGGAGGAGCTAGCTAAGTTTGGAGCTCGCGCGGACCCCGCGCGAGGGACATCGGCGTTTCGCGACTTGCGTTGCCATTCCTTTCGACCTTCCAATTTCCACGTAAACGTATCGCCGCTCGAGAGATAAGGGATAAACGCGCGCGAAGATAAAACGGGTAGTCCCCCGATCGCAGGTTCGCCAATACCGTTCGACGGGCTAGTCTCCCGCCTCATCGTCGCCGGCTACCCGCGAAAAGCGCACTCGTCCTGCCGTTAGGCAAACGGCGCGAGCGATACGCGCGCTTGGATGCGGAAGTACCGATTTGGCGTACGTTCGGAAATCCCTCGCGGCGCCAGAGAGGATCCTTCTTACGATTATGGATAAATACCATGATGGATAAGCGCATCGAGGAGAATCGTTGCATCGCTATTTCCGAGGCGATCGAGTATTGGCTCCGAAAGGATGGCGCCCGTCCCGCGAGTGAGCAACGCGCATTGTAGTTCCGCGAAGAAAAAATTCCCAACCGCTCGAGAATCATCGCCGTTCTCAGAAGTCGCGCAGCGCCTTTGGCCCGATAACGAAAGAAACGTCGCGCCGGAATCAAGGTCTGCGCGGCGAGCCGAACACGTTCTTTGCGTTTTCTTCCAACTCGGTCATCGTTCGTGAATAACTCCAACGGCGCGATCGGAATCCGAAAACGGAAGGACTCGTATCCTCGAGCGGGCGCCATATCCGGTAGCGTGTTGGCCGATTCTATCGCGGGAGCCTCGTCGACGCCTCCCTCGACGGCCATTCCTCGAAAATACACTCCTCGGGGAGAAGAGGGCTCGTCGAGGACGCGTCGCGCGATCGAAGCCGCTCGGACTCGGTCGATCGTAAGGGGCCGACAAAGGGAGGATCGATCCGAAGAGCGCTCTCCTTCGAGGAAGGCTCGGCTGGTCGAGGAACAGAGGCAACCCTAAATCTGCCCGCCGTGCAGCGATGGCTATGCCCACCTCCCTGTATCGCAAAAGCCGGTGAACCGGCCGAAATCCTCGAGAAGGGTGGTCCGTGTCGCGACTTTGGACGAGAAGGACCGAACGCGGCGCGATCGGCGCGATTGGCGCGTTTTGCGCCTCGAAAATACCCTCCGATCGTGCGCGCGGCATACGGCATACAGGGCGGCACCTCTGCCCGGAGGTCGTTGTATTCTGGACGAGGGTCCGGCGCGTCGCAGCGTCGACACCGAAAAATCGCGATGCGAGACCGGAGACGGAGGCTTTGCTGGCTGTTAGGTGCTCGCGAAGGGTGGCCGGCGGTGGGGGTGCATTCAACCTACGAACAATTCAACCTGTCGGAGCAGGAAGAACGCGCGGTACAAAAGATTCGAGGGGACAAAGGATCGAAGTCGGACACGTGAGCGCTCCGTCCCGATCGCGTCGGCCGACCTATAGCCGCGATCTTTCGAGCCAGCCAATTACGAACTTCTGACGTCGTTCCGAGCTCAACTCGGCCGGAAACTAGCCGGCGGTTTCTCGCGAATCGTTTAAACGAATGCTCGACTTCGATCCGTCTCCTAGAGTTTTCCGCGATGCAAGAAAAGTCGGGCCAACTTTGTCGCTCCTCACCGCTCTTTACCGCGCTTTACCGCGCCGATGTTCAACGACGAACTTGACGCTCGTTCGGGGCAAACGGAGTGGCGCGAAACTCTCGGCGCTCGCCTACCGCCACCGGATTCCATATTTCGACATCCAGGATTTCGCCGGCGGCGTTCCTCGAACCTTCCGTCGCTCGATCTCGCGGGCCTCGCGAGGGCCCAAATCCAATAGGAGGAAACGGTCGTGGTTTATCAAAGGGTAGCCGTATCGCGAGGCGTAATCCAATAAGGGGCATCGATCCGACTCGGACCTTCCTCCGGCGTTTGCTGCCCGAAAGTCGAGGAGCGCGGCGCTCTCGGCGGCCGGCGGCCTTTCGACGTCGAGCTCGAACGGCCGATCGCCTACGCGAGATACCGAGATTTGGCCCGCGCCGAGGGGCAGAGGGCAGCGGGGCGGCGGGGAAGGGAAGGAGAGATAAGAGATAAAAAGGGGCCGCGCGTTCTGGCCGAGCCGCCGATCGCGCCTCTCGACGAAGCGAGCGCGCTCCAACGAGCCACGACTGGATGCTCTCGGAGTTCTGGCCCGAGGCGAGCCCCCCTCCAGCGTTGGCGGCCAAAGAAAAAGAGTCGGGGAGCCAGCCTCGGTCGCTCCGCGCCGCGGCGCGCCGCATGGAGAGCGGTTGCGTAATTCTAAATCTGCCGGCCATTTTGCCGAGAGGCCGCTGCCGGTGTGCGCGGAGCCCCGTTCTTTCGCTTCGCAGCCCTTGCCGGCTCGGCACCACCGGCCAGGAAGCCGCCGAGGCCTGCCTGGCCGAGGAGTGTCGGCGCGGTGCGGAGGTGGCCTTGGCCGCCTACGGCTGGCCACTCCGCTCGCGCTAACTCGAGGCGCCTTCTCGGGGGTGCCGGGGCTGAGGGCCGGATCGGCCGCCTTTCCTCGCGCGAGCCACCGCCTCTGTGGGGCTACTCGGGCTCTCGCGGAGGGTGGGACCGGTCGCGGCGGGGGCGCGGCCGGATCGCACGATTCGCCTTTCGTCCTTCCGATTCGCGAGGTTCGCGCGCGGCAGGTGAGAATGCTTCGATCGGCCTGGCGAGTAGGCATCCACGGCCAGAAGCGCGAGGTCCGAGCGGCCGGCGGGAGGAAGAGTAAGGATTGGAGGTAGAGGCGGACGGAGAGAGAGCGTCGGGGAAGAATTTTGAAAATATTCGCGAGAGCGGAGTTTTCAAGTTGTCACAATGGCGCAACCTGTTGCTCGGAGGGCTTAGAAACTAAAGGTTCGCGTTTAAACGTAACGGACGTACTCCGTTTTCCTCGGTTTCGCCCCGCATCCATCCCGCTTGACGCGGCGAATGGGTACGAGCCGCCGGACGCGCAGCATTTTTAAAAGGAGGTCATTTTTAAGCCAAACAGCTTTGCGTTTCCGTCCCTACCCCGGCGAGAATCGGCGCGACACAGGCACGCCAGAGGCACGCCAGAGGCACGCCAGAGGCGCACCGGAGCCGCGTCGTTCGGTGATAAAAGGCCAGGAGAATATTTGCGCGCGTTTCGGTCCCATCGGCCGGCACTTGGACGTTTTACAAAATATCGCGAATCCATTGTTGAAATTAAATGCCGGTAGTATCGCGGTTTTTCGCTGAATTTATATGACGAAGCGTAACAGAATTTACCGTGGCGCGCGGCAAATTGGCTGTGTTAATTTTTTACGTGCATTTTCATGACCACGTATTGTTCCATGGAATTTCGCGGGATGCGAATATTCGACGGGGTACTTCAAGCGTACATTTTGTTTTCGCAAAACATTAAAATGAAAAAGGTCCATTACGTTTGGCTCGAATTTAATTATTTATTATTTACGAACAAACCGATATTTATTTTAGACGAAAATGCTGATTTCTGATTTTACGGCCAGCCGTAAAACCGTATTACTTTTTACGAATATCCCGATTCGTTTAACGTCGAACCTTAGCGTCGTATTAGCGCTCCATTATTATTTTCCGCGATACTTTTTACCGCGATGCCGGCCACGATCGTTGGCGCTCTACGCGCACCGATCATTATTTCGATGGCTCTCCAGCGCCGTTTCTTCTTGCGATAATCGTTAACGGTTGTTTACGTCGCTTTGGCGGGGGGGGGGGGGGGGGGGGGGGGGGGGGGGGGGGGGGGGGGGGGGG
>JBCFXI010001613.1:0-46219 GCA_038496175.1 Ampulex compressa | reverse complement strand
CCACTTTCATAATCAATGGTTACGCAATTTCATTTAGCAACCAATTTTGAATTGTACAAAGCATGGACATTTTTTAAGAAATTAAATACTAACTAGTTATGCATAAAGAGTTTACACCAAATTAAGCATAAATTACGTGATATCTCATTTTTTTCAAAAAATGGACTTACACCACTTTCAAAATAAACGGTCCATATATCTTAATGTTATTTGACCAACTGATTGCCTGATTACCATTTGGTTGAGTTTTCTATAGAGTAATAAAACATTTGATGAACACTTGCTCAGGCATTCCTAATATCCTATCTATGATCTATCAATATCCTATATAATATTATGTGATACTTATACTAACTACACTGAAATACATGATGGTTGTTATTTTAATCGTTATCGTACTTTAAGTAGGTAATGCTGTTAATTTAAGTTTTACTTGAGTTAATATGTATTAATAGCATATTACCAAAGGTATCAATTAAATAAAATAATTACCGCTTGTACTGTACCAGTATTTTTATTTGCAAGTACTATTTGCTATTTTCGGAAGAAATATGAGGTAAGCGAATTCAAAGATCGTTACTGAGAACAAAGATGTAACACTTAAGTTCTTAGAAAATTACAATATGTATACCGTACAAAGGTGATTATCTCCAGTATACCCGACTATTGCGATCTGATACGGCAATACTGGACTTAAAAAGCAGACATGTATAAATTTATTACAGAGTGAGACTCGTACAGAGGCCACGATGGCGTAATGAATGGATATTCGGATTTCAACTGGAACACCGGGGTTTAAATCATAGCCATAGCCTCCAGATAACGAGAAAAATTGTATTGTACTTTAAAATCGACGGTAACAACAAAGCACAATACTTAATTATATATAACAATAAGAATGATATTTAAGCAGCTAATCAAATCAGAGCTAATCAAATTTACATCTAATTTATTTAGTTTCGAAGACGGTCTTCGCTTTGTATAATAACATTATTAAATTATCACAGAATTACATATTATGGCAGTGCTTTAATATTGTAAAACCAGACTTCATTTATGACTTATACATATTTTTTTAATTAACGTTTTATTCTTTATTATTTTGTTTACCGTGCAAAGAATTTTATCGAAACAAATTGAAATTGCTGATCTCTATATGTGAAAAGCACACTGTGGTAATCCTAATGGTAAATAAATTTTTAATTTAAATTAAGGGTGTTGTACTAATCCCCTTAAACCCTTTTCCACCTCTACGAGCGCCCATAAACCATCACGAAAGCGAAAGGTCCTGCGACGTTCATCGTGCGGCATCCCACGATATGTCGTTTAAGGGGAACGTTACATGCCTCCGACCTTCACAAGTATTACTGCCACAAGAAAAAAGAGGGGGAGGACATTCTTGCATGAACTTATCGAAGAATTATACCTTGGTTCACGAACCTTTCGGTACAAGTAATTCGGAACGTGGATTTCGTTCTTCGACGGACGAGACATATAGACCGTTTATTTTGAAAGTGGCGTAAGTCTATTTTAAAGAAGAAATGAGATATTACGTAGTTTATGCTTAATTTAATGTAAACTTTTCTTTTATAACTAGTTAGTATTTAATATCTTACAAAATACAAATGCTTTGTTCAATTAAAAATTGGCCGATAAAAGAAATTGCGAAGCCATTGATTATGAAAGTGGTGTAAGTCCATAGACAGGTGGGAAAATGTGTGCTTTAAACAAAAGATTTCATCATTTCCATGATAATAAAGTTAATAAGATTGTGTGGGACGAAACTACTGCTTCCACGACATCGCAAAAAATAGCTTCTTGCTGTTTGAGACATTTACAAAATGTAACGACTCAGAGTTACGTCATTGCATATAGTAAAATGTGTACTAGGCAAAATCGAAATTTGTAAATGGCATTAATGTAGTTGAGTGTTATCCAGTCTTTATTAAATAACATTGAAATTATCGTTCATAAATTTTTACTCTCAGGACATTCGTATCTTCCAAACGATGCAGATTTTGGTATCATAGAAGTGGTATTACGAAAGAGAGAATTGTTTGTACACACTTGTTTGATTATTATGATGTTATAAAACAATGTAAACAACATAATAAATTTGTTTTACACGAAATGAAAGGAGAAAATGTTGGTTCAACAAAAAAGTGACAAAACGCAATTAACAAACCGGTAAGGAGAAACATTAATGGAGAAAAGGTAAATTGGTTGGAAATTTCATAGACGAGATTTTACAAAAGTGCATCGTATACTATTTTATATAAAACAGCCATTAAGGATACACAATTTAAGACTTTAGATTGAAAACAGAAAAAATATAATATAAGGTGGAGAACTGGATTAATACAAAATATATTTTTAATGATATTTAACTTTTAATTTAATTCAAAATTTAATTTTTCAAAATTGAAATTAAATGATTTTTACAATTGACTAATTATAAAAGTGGTGTAAGTCCATTTACACCTCGTAAATGTACATTATTTTAATTAAATTAGCCTAAAAGAAATTTATGTAATCTAATTACATAATGATGAATTAGTGGAAACATTACAATACTCGATATAATTTACCCATATTTTTTTATGGACAAATATGCTAACCTTTAATTTTCTCCAAATAACAGAAACTAGACTTGCACTACTTTCAAAATAAACGTTCCATACGTAAATCATCGTTTGGTAACAACTGAAAGGGGACGCTCGAGAACGAAAGGAGAACATGCACCACGAAGAGAGGAATAAGGGCAGGGAAGCAACAGGTGAAAGTGTAACGTGTACGAGTTGTGGGCAATCAAAGACAAAAACCCTATCCACGTACATTGGGGAGGTACCCTTTGGCTTCCAGGCGCAAAAAGCACAACTTCGCGGAACCAACGTATATGTAGTGTACGCAATTGTTTTTGCGAGCAGTAAGCCCTTTGGTTTATATGAGTTTACTTGTTAATATTATAGAGTTAATATTATATGTGTATAAAAATTGTAATGTTAGATATTCGTTAATAGCGATTTAGTTTTTTTTTTCCAAAATTGCATATAAAATAGAATGATGGCTGTTATGCGATCATTAGCTCTCGTGTTAGTGATAATGGTTGAGTAGTAATTTTATTTCAAATTTAAAACGTAGTAATTCTAATAATCGCATTATTTATTAAAATGTAATATAAAAACTTATGTAATTTATTATTCTAATATTATCTTATACAACATCGAATATATATTACTTACATTCAACTCTATCTTGTTTACTCTAAATTACGAAGCAGTATTAATCTGCCATTGCAAAACAAAATAAAAGAAGAAAGTAAATAATTACATCCTAATCATTAATATACCGGAAAATGATGGAAGAGTCTCGAAAATGCATGTTTATAAATACGTGTAATTTGGTCCAAATGTTACAAATCGACTCTTTGACTGCTTTCGTAGTCATAGTTTTAGGATTACCTTCAACATCGTCTGGCACACTCGTTATTGTTACATCCCCGACTTTTCCCCCATCGGTGTAATCGCGTCGTGGTTGTGGCTTAACCTTGAAGGATGCAATCTATCCAATTACACGGAGATTACATCCGTTCACGAATATCCAACCGGGCTATCCATGTACATCATCCTTCTTCGATGCTTCTCCGCGATTACCGTGTGGCCGTATCGCGAATATCCGATCCATTCGCTACATGCTCCCTTCGCGAATAATAACCGGAAAATCATTCGGAGGCTTATTCACAGAACGACTAGCCCACGGAATGGAAATTACGGCTCGACTTTGAAAAGATAGATACGTTGACTGCGATACGGAATACATTATCCCTGAATGGGTCCAAATGGCAATTTTTGGGGTATTAATGGTGAAAAAAATAAGTATATACATATCACAAATAAATAAATAAATAATGAGACTTGAGATAATAGCTGAAGAAAATTTTACAATCCTTTTTTCAAGCTTTTTTTTTTATTTTTATAATGTGCGTTAGTTGACGCTACACTTGACAACAGCAGGGTAAATGTACTTGTTGTATAATTGAAATAAATTGTAACAAAATGACGAAATTTTTTAATACCTTCTTAAAAAATAAATATTCCTTTGACCATAAATATTGACCACAAAAGTCAATAATAGTATTTGCAGCCCCCATACTTATATTTCTGTATATTTCTTTCTTTCCGAAGTAAATTTTTTCCTTTGTTTTCTTCTTATTGTCTGTGTATTAAATGAAGCTAATTTTATCACTTAAACACAAATAATACTCTCCTTTGTTTACTATGATAATATTCTAGAACTGGGGATCTTAACTTTTTTGGTTCCACGAATTCCTTTGATAGTAAAATAAAACCCGCGAACTTCCTTTTCAGAATAATATTCTAATATACAGAAACATACACTAAAATTAAAAGAAATCATTTTTATCGAAACAAATAACAAATGATTAAAAGTGCATGCACGCAAGAGGTTATAAATTTTACTCGTAAAACACATGTCAATGTAAAGGCTGTTACTGTTAATCTTGAATGAGAACGCTCAACTGTGGTTTGACACGTGATAAAGCAAAAATTATGATATTGTATAAAATGGTTATTAATTATATTGATGATCTTATGTCTATATTATATATGTTGTGCCGAATGGGGGAAATGGACTAATTCACGGAATAAACAACTAGACTAGAAATGTCAAACGGGACCAATATTAACCGACGGAAATTAGTTTTTAAGATCAAGTTGATTCTGAAGAGGGTTCAACGTTGGCCTTCCGACCCGATGTTAAACATGCTTTAGAGAATTCGTACATTTTTCTGTACAGTGGTCACCGGGCGTAATGTTCGAAATATAACACTACAGTAGAAATTATCGTGATACTTTTTTTTAACCTGAATATATTATTTTTCATATTATGTTGTTCAATTGTTCATTATTCTTACCAAACTTCAATATGCTCCTGTATTTTTCAATCGATTAAAGAAAAAATAGAGATACTCCATGTGGCTGCGGAACGCATAAACAACGGCAAATCAGCCAAAGTCTTTTTATGCCATATTCTGAATACCAATGGCAGATGCATATTCCACGGCATATCTAAATTTAGCAGAACTTCACGTGAAAGGAGTCTTTGGAAAATATCCGAGAGGCCTTAGGTGATTGCATCGAAGACGATAGTTCACGATCCTTTGAACAGTTAGATACAAGCCTCCAAGTAGTTACATATCAGACTTCGAACATGCCTTACAATCTTATACCGCTACATACAGATGTCTGCTTGATCACTTGCAATGCTATAACGGGCACGTATCACACGCCGCACCTTGTAAAAGAAACCGTATATATTGTATCTGATAACGTAAGACGTAATGACAAATTTTATTTTGAGAAGTAAACGTTGGAGATACACATTATTCACTAAATATATAATTATGCAAAAAATTATTATAAACCTTATAGTTTTTTCATATTAAATGGGTAAAGAGGCTCACAGACTTGTTGATCGAAACGTATATGGCATTGGTTTCTTCGAAATCTGCACTGCACACTGCACGCAAATCAAATCTGCACGTTGTTAGATAATGAAAAAAATATTGAAGGGGGGAGAAGCATATTAATTATAAAATATTTAGTTCCATAATTTGATTATATTATATTCATAATACTTGATCTATAATATATTCTAACATTTTAACATTGTCTTGAAGATAATTTCGACATCCAGTAATACCGTTCCATCGTTACTTTACGCATATTATATATTATACGTATATAGACTTTGCTGGAAATAATTCAAGTCTTATAAGTATATGTTAAGGTATTTTATAAAATCGTTAAAATATTATTACTAACTATAAAATATACAACATTTTTCGAAGCGTTTCATAAAATTTCAATATCGTGTTAAAGAACATTAACATTTGGATTACACCATAAGTATCTATATTTAGTCTAAAGAATTTGGTGGTAAGTATACTTTTCAATTTTCTTCATAGCGAATCTAGTTGTTATACTCTACAAATACCATGAATAAAGGTGTTTTGATAAACACCATTCAAGTTTTATAAAACTAAAGACATTGTATGTAAAATTAAGATTTAGTTGGTGTACGACAGAAAACACGTTTAACTATGGGAAAATAACAATTTATCAGTACTGAATAGGTGGCTAAGAAAAGTAACAGAGATATAAGAAATAGTCAATATGTAATGAATAACATGTTATTTAAAAATTGATGTCGAAGCGCTACGACACTAATATAACTCCGGTATTATCTATGGTAACCGAATTGTTTTGTCATATCCATACGAATACACGCACATTTCCACCCTGTAAGATCTGCGGCATTGTCCATCGTTATCTATCGGTACCTTTTGAGAAACTGACACATAACAACAACATTGCGCGTACAGCACTTGCGTTTTTAATCGATTATTTTGACGATGCTACACTCGGCCGTTCTGCAATCAATAACTGGTTTCAAATGTTATTATTCTCCTCATCGGTTGAAGAATGTGGAAGGAACTCTGTGTGCTTACGAATCTTTTGCCCAAGGTAACGATTTGCGAAACACTTTCGTTGCGTGACGCCATGCGGCCCTAGATGTTTTGTTGAGAATTTGGCGCCTGTCCCAAATCGAGTCTATTTTATCGCAACCAAATCACCTTCTCAGTAACGTCTACTAGACTTTCAATGTGGGTTAAAAGCGCGGCAAATATCGGCTTGAACTTTCAATATTGGATGCTTACTCCGTAGTCAAAATTTGTCTCGATTCTCTCTGAATATTTTTCGCCATTCTTTCTTAATCATCTGCCGAATTTATGAATCTTCTTTTGCTTGCATACGAGTGTTTAATACCACTTTGAATGGTACGGCGCCAATGCTTCGATTGGGCGTGGTATTTCAATATTTTTGGGTTAGATCCTAGTACTTATATTGTACCATTTATTCGGTTTTGGTACAGATAGTTTGGTTAATAGGGGTATGAGGGTCCTATTAACGCGTTCTATTTGTCCATTACCATGCGGGACAACGGTTGTGATGAGCAATTGTGGAATATTTTCTCCGGTACAATAATCTTGAAAGGCGCGTGACATGAAGGCGACTCTGCGATCAGAAATTATGCATCTTGGGTTTCCAAACATAGCAGTTTATTACATTGTCTTCCAAAAGTTAGAATTCCAGAAGATCCTTGACATTCCGCTGTTCCATATAACAGTTGAATTTGAATCAGCCCTGTGGTTGGTTCATAATATTGCAACGCCGGCTGAGGATGCCACGTTATGCCAGCAGAACGACGGTCGTCAACGGGCTTGTTGACAACAGAAGACTTGAGAGAGAAAGAGCGCGCCGCCTTCATGTTTGCCGGACGCGATCTTGCCTTTGCGCGAACATAATTGTATTTTAATAAATATTCTCGTTCCTTTTATTACAAGTTGTGCTGTGTTAGTGATATGGAGTCTTCAGCGAGCACCCCCCGGCGCAACATTGGTGTCAGAAGTGGAATGAAGACCCGCTCTGTGCCCGTGGAGGTGCCAACGTTGGAGCACTTCTTTAAAAATCTCCAAGAAGGCCTTGCAGAACAATTGGAGGAGCAGCGGCGGATTTTAGACTCCAAGTGGGAGGAAGAGCGCGCGAGAGCCGAAGAGAAGAGGCAGACAAAGCACGCTGCTTTCGGCTTTCCAGGCTGGAGGTTTTAGAAGAGCAGCAACAAACACTAGTTGCTAAGTTTGATGCTTATTTACAATCTCACCAGGGTGCAGATTCGAGTAGGAGGGGTCACGGGCTCAGCCCTGTGTATAGTGTTGAATCTATGAAGCCCGTGACGCCTCTGCCTACACTGCCGCTTCCGCTGTAGGAGGGGGGTGGTGTGCATAGGGGCGTATCTGAACTGGGGTACGTCATTAGGCCACCGACGTTTGACTGAAACAGATCTTGAGAAGAGTTTTTAATACAATTATGTTCGTGCAAAGGCAAGATCGCGTCCGGCAAACATGAAGTCGGCGCGCTCTCTCTCTCGAGTTTTCTGTTGTCAACAAGCCCGTTGACAACCATCGCTCTGCTGGCGTGACGCGGCATCCTCAGCCGGCGTTACATTATCCTCCTCTTCGAAGATGGCGGTCGTCCCGACCGCGGCGACTTTCTTTCTCTGCGACCAACCTCAGATGATTCATCGGGAGCCACCTTCAGACTTCGACTCCTAACTCTGATTTATCGGGCTGTCATCTGTCCGGTCGCCAACCTCCTTTTCCTATATCAGTTTGGACCGAGTACTTCTATCTGAAAAGGGGTAAAGTACATGGAATTGAATTTTTTACCCAGGTGGCCTTTAGAGATAGCCGTCTTGATATTCGTCATTCGTTTCAGGGGAAAACCACCCAAAAACCCTGAGTAAGACGCTGATACTCTTCTCGTCTGGCTACGCAGAAGACTGCTCTTCTGAGAATGTCCCGACTGCTCCTCGCCCTTCCTCTTGCCTTCACGTCAGAGTTTCTCTTGCTTTAGAACTCTTTGGGCGGACTCTCTCCCAGACAGGCAGGGCCATTACCCTCGAGATGCCACCGTCCAACCATCAAGGTGTCATCCCTCAACGATTGTATGGTACATACCCCAGCCACGCAATCAGGCGACCTACACGCCCTTATGGAGACAGTTACGGTCTCATCGAAGGGGACACTCTCTGAGGAAGAGAATGATACTTCCTCAGATTCCTCTGACGCGCAAGGAGAGAGCGCACTACAAGCCAGGAGAAGCCCTCGCCCTCGGCTTCTATGACGCTGCGTCTTCTTCTTGGGCGAAGATGTCCTCATCCTCCATTCCTCGGTCCTCTTTGTGAGTAACGTGCCAAACGATTGATGTGAATGACTTTTGGCTTTGACGACAGCGAACAAATTATGCAGTAAATCAATTTGTTCAACCAGTCTTGTACCACATATAGTCCTTCCCAGTCTGGCTGTAATTTTGGGCATCTTCCTTTCTTTCTCCATGGGTTGTACAGCCAGACTCGTTCTCCTGGAGAAAATGTAATGGGTTTTGCGAAAGAAGCGTACCCGGTCTTCATCCTCTAGGTACCGATCTACATCCGCTGCCGCACGAAACTGTGAATTTCCTCTATCCGTTTCTTGGTTTCAGCGACCAGCTCATTTTCTTCCTTTTGCTTTCAGGGTTCAACTCCTCGTATCAAATCCAAAGGAAGGCGTAGTTCTCGATCCATGAGAATCATCGCTGGGCTGTTTTGTGTCAGCTCATGGCAAGATGTCTGGTATGCCAGCAAGAACATCAGAATCCACTCGTCCCAGTCTCTCTGGTGTTCTGAAACAAACTGGGACAGATATTGCAGTAGAATTATGATCATCCGCTCAACGAGTCCATCTGACTGAGGGTGCAAAGGAGTTGTTTTCATTTTCTTGACGCCCAACATCTTCAGCAAATCCTTGAAAACGTTGAACTCGAAACTTCAACCATGATCTGAATGCAACTCCAGCGGCACTTCATGTCTGCTGACCACTTTCTTTAGTAGAGTCTTCGCAATGGTCGACACCTGCTGGTTCGGCAATGGAAAAATTTCGGGCCACTTTAAAAAATAATCCAATACGACGAGCACATATCTGCTCCCGGCCGAAGACGAATCTCTCAAAAGGTGTCCTGACATTATAAACCTTTAGGGTCCTTCTTCCCTGCTCCTTGGGGCCCTTCTTCGCCGCGCAAGCATGACACTGGCGACACCGTTCTTCTACGTCTTCGCGGTGGTTCAGCCAGAAGAAGCGTTGGCGCACCTCCGCCAATGGAGGCGTCATGGCATCCACTCAACGCCTCCTTCACCTTGCTTGTTCCAATTTAACATTTTTAGTTTCATTATTGTAAATATCCGTTTTAATCCTTCCCGCTGCCACATTTTATGTTTAAAGGAATCGCTCCTCCACACGTGCAAGGCATCACCTTTAATTTACACAATATATTTATACAATTCCTCGTCACACGATTATTATTGATCAACATGTGCTCGACATTCAGGTTACTGAGTGAGAACAATGAGCATATATAAATATCGGCTGCTATTCAAGTATTCCCTAATTTCAGTCCCTGACTGCAAAATAATTAATTTTAATTCCATTTATACTATACTAGACTCAGCTGATTAATTAAACTTTAACTTGTACCAACATTCAACCAGATACTTGTGAATCAGTTGATCGTCCAAATTTGATCTTATATTCTTGTATTTTTATTTAATTTCAATATTATTCCTATTCCTTCATTCGCTAGTAATTGATGTCTTTACTCTCCATCTAGGTATATATACCCACTGACGGTTATTTTACTTTTTATCCTTGCCATTAAAACCAAAACTGGAATACTCAATTATCTTATCCTTGATATCAAACAGCGTTTAAAAGCTATACATTAACACTTTAATAGCCGCTTACACAATATGTGTGTGATATTAAAGTGTTAAATAGGGCGTCCGGCGACTAAAGTGTTAAGTTGTTTAATTGTAAGATTTGATACTTCACGGTTTATAATTTTATACCTCGATGGTAGCGAAACATTTGTGAATCTGTCCGTTAATTTTCATTATAGCGTTTTTAAAATTTTAACTCGGTTTATAATTATAATCAGCTTTGTAATTATATTTGTATATCCTTTGTAGTCATGTTTGATAAGGTTGTCCTACGAAAGGACGAAACGTAACGTCCTCAAACTTAATAAAGGATTGCGTGTCGCGGACCAATAGTGTTCTTGCTCGAAGAAGACTATACACCTATACATTACAGCAATTTGTTTCCGCAAACAATCCAACATTTCCGTAAACAGTACAAATAAAGCCATACCAATTTCGAGAATAAGTCTATAACGACAATCATTTGTTGGTAGGGCTTCTATGTCAACAGAATTGGCCCGAGGTGATGGATGAATCCGTATTTACCCATTTTACATCCAGCTAAGATACAATCTATACAACCATGCACGTTTTTTTCTACTTTTGGTCTTAAACCCTCAAACCAATAGTCTTTTTTTTTTACAGTGGACCCCATTTTATTCATTCCGAAATGAGCACGGTCGTTTGCTTGCGGAACAATTTGTGACTAGTCTTTAAGATACAATAATTAAATAGTCACTGTCTATTTCTTTATACAAGAGACCCATTTTTTAGATACACCCATTCCTTTCCTTCCTACCGATTGCAATAATTAGATCGTGTACCTCATCGTCCTGTTGTTGAGCTTTTGTTAATTAGCGATTAGCCTGCACTCGCTTCCTTTAATTAACAAGGAGGTTGGTAACGGGTACTTACTCAGCGCATTACAGGCCATATTTTGGCCTCTCTATGCTCAATTGTATACTCAAATTCCTCTAACAATAACTGCCATCTGATGATGCGTGCATAAAGATCTTGCTTACCTATAGTTAAAGTGTAAGATCGACAATCGCTCACAATCTTAAACTAAATTCCCAAAAAATATACTCGAAATTTAATTAACGATTTTACAATTGCGGGGATTTCCAATTTGTAACTGAAATATTTTTCTGTAGCTGTAATCAATCCACAAGAATCATGGGATGTGCGTACTCAGAATTTAAGGATTTAATAATGACATCTTTTAACCATATCAGTATCTGCAAAACTGCTTCTGTTTTTTCTCGAGGGTAAAATCTTCAAGACCTTTGAAAAACAGGACAATTCTTCTTCAAAATCAGTCGCATTTTAATATCTACATCTCGTATACTCTCCGGCGTGTAATTTTCAATCAAACTGATTATTGTCTTTCGATGTTTGTCATTAGCAACATGCCATGTCTATTGTAATCGATTCCCTATCGCTCTCCTTAAGTAAGGGGGTTTTCTCAGATGAAAATCTGGAAAGCTAAGGAAATTAGACATGAGAAGATAGATAAGAAGAACTAGACTTTTCTCGAAATGCTCTTTACACAAAGAGGTGAGTATTCTCAACATCTTGCTTCTTACAATTTGATACACTAACACGAAAAGAAATTAAGCGCTTAGGGGTCGGATATCAAACGCTAGGGAGGTTTCGCGGAAACGGGTTTTATAACTGTTAGCACGCTATTAACACGCATGCGCATCTCTTAATTTATAATACTTCGCCCCTGTACCAAAACTCGCGGATTTGGTTTACTTACGTCCTTGGTTCCGACGAGGTACAACCCTCTGAGGACATAGAACACGTACGCTTTCCTAAGGATCTTCGTTTCTCGTCTACGACACTGGCAGGTGATATATTCTTAACCCTCACAATTCGATCTCCCAACGACAAGTATGCTCCCTCTGACTTGCTCGGAATACCCCACTCTAATCCCGCTCATCATCTCTGGTTTTTCTATGTGATGTGTATACTGTAGCTCTGATGGTTCGGAACCCATCTTAAGTAGTAGGTCGTAGGCCAAATGACCTTAGCAGTCAGTGCAGAAAATGTATTTAAAAGAAAAAAAAATATCTCTCTTTTTGGCAATATATAGCGTCCCACCGCTGTATTGAAGGTTACCGGAATCAAGCCAATCTCGGTCTGTAGTCGGTGACAAAGTAGGAAATCAATGTAACGACAGGTTACATATGCCGTCTCTTCGTTCAGACACGCTATTCAGTGTAACTTCTCCCCTCCTCCCGCTTTTTTTTCTTACTTTAGACATATTCGTGTCATCCTGTCTCATAGGGCAACTTGCGGAAGTCGGAGGCATAAAACATCCTCTGCCTTCTTGACAATGTTGAATATTGAACTGTAAAGGTAACGGGCCCCTTTTCTTCGGCTGATAATGTAAGGTCCCTCATAGATATGGAAAACTTTGCTATGTGGCGGTAGGTGACGTTTGACACGGTATTGGCCTTAACCAGTATCCAATCACTGACCCGGAATTGCTGGAATGTTTTTCCCTTATTTGCTTTCTACATTCTGCGGGCTACCTTACACAATATACTCTGCTGCGCCAAGTAAAGTTTTCGTTGTAAGTCGATACCAACGTTCTCGCTCTTCCACGTCACCCACTTCTGCCATGGTCGCTTAGGCTCCTGGCCGGTCATTAACTCCACAGGTGTGAATCCAATACTGTTGTTGCTGAGGTCGTTGCAGCACGTCTTGATCACTCCAAGCCACCAGATCCACGCGCCATGTTGATGCTTTAGGAGTGCTCGCAAGACTGTACCTATTTCACGGCTTACTCTCTCCACAGAATTGCTCTGCGGATGTTGAGTAGAAGAAAGCACGTAGCGAATGCCTTCTGTCCTGAGCCGTGTGGTTCAGTCGTTTGCTGTTTTCCTTAAGAGAGGATACACTTGCAAAAAATGCAATTCAAGATCGCGCGTGGTAGCATGTCGGAGAAGGAATACTTTGACAAATTTGGTGAGAAGGTCCTGCGTGACCAGAATATGTTGGAAACCCCCCTTTGATCGTGCTAATGGTCCGTACAAATCGATGGACAAGATTTCGGCAGGGTTTTTTGAAACAATGGCCTCTTGCGGGACATGGTTCGCAAAGTTTCGAGGCTTCGTCCTCTGGCATAAATCGCAGAAAGCAACCGTACTAATACGCCCTACTAGCTTTGTCAATTTAGGGTAAGAAAAGTGTTCCTCGATTACCTTTGTGCATTTTTCCACGCTTGCATGTGCGTACAATTTGTGTATTTCGCGAATTAGTTTTAGTGCCACGATTCTGGGAAATATTGCCCACCAGTTGCCCCCGCGAGTCCTACTGTAGATAATCTCACTATATGTACGGTATCGTGACATTTCTTTGGAATCACGACACTTTTCAGCGATATTATTAACAAACGGATCCTCTCGCTGCATCTTGTTCAAATTTCGGAACGCGTTCGATAATGGTTTTGGCAACGCATGAATCAGAAGTGTACGCATCTACAGGAGAGATTTTTGGTTTTGAAATGATGGTGATATATGGAGTCAAATATTTTTTCGCCAGCGACTTGTGTTGATAAGTGAAGATGCTTTATTAGTATTATTTTAATACAGACTTTACAGTCTTATTCTACACGCTAACTCTTTACTCCCGCTACTTTGACTCTGACTCTGTTTCTTTCTGACTCTGAACTGTTTTCTGTGTATTCTGACTCTGACTGTGACCCTTTATTCTGTACTCTGCTTTATACGATTCTATATTCTTTTCTGCTCTCTGTTATTTACTAGATTACACCCTTCTTCCCTAGTGTCTCTGCACGCACCCCTTCTCGTTCGTAGATATTCTCACACTCATCGACCACGTAGATTCCTCGAAATTATGCATCGCCTAAAACTAAACCATGCACTCTGTCTCAATCGCTCTTCTTTTGTCACCTTATAACCCAAACACTCTTCCTTCGGTCGCACGCACTTATACTCGTTAAAATTTTTATTCATTCTCATGACAGACTATTTCCACATTCCTACAATTACGTTAAGGTTTTTAAGTATTATATTTTTTTCCTTCACCTTGAGTGCCACGCGAATTTATAAGGAAATCAAAGTCACGCCACGCGCGGTGCTTAGAAATACGCTGTCAGTCACCGATGACTGACGTGACATTCAATATGTTAAATTACCAGAAAGCCTACCTGGTGAACCGATGAGATTATAATTTGTCATAAGCTAAATTAAGACTTCGTGTTACCTTGGCACTGTAACGCAGAACTCGAATTATTCTTAATTCTCCAAGGTGTCGATACATGTATACAAAGAATTACAAAAGCGATATATAAGTCAAACAAAAAGTATTTTACTACATTTCAACGCTTTAAGACATGATATATGCCCACTAAATAAATACGTACATTCTTTTGTATAAATCCTGCGCATAACTTTCTACATTTCGCATCGATACAGGAAATCACAAAAACGTTTAAACAGTAAAGTATTCTTAACTTTGACATGCTCTATCATTGTTATTTATTCATGGAACAAACTCCAAATTATTAATTTCCGTGGATTATTTATTGTTCTTTCAAATATGTAAAACATACATTTATTTCAATATGTTTATATATATATATTTATATATTTATATAATATTAAACAGTAAAAGAAATTTCGTGTATTACATTTACATTTACGACAAGTGCATGTACAAAATGTAAACAGCCTTTAGATGCACCTTCTTTACATCGTAATTCACCGTGGTTGAGGGGCCAACTAAAACAGCGAGTTAACCAACGTAACATATCTTAAGATCGTGTATACGTCCAGGAGGAAAAGATTCACAAGCGCTTTACATCTACCATTCCGGTTGTATTTGCTCGGACGGGTTTATACGTGATCGCGAATAAAATTATTGGAGGCCACAAAAGGCCACAAAAGGACACTGTTCGCTCTGGAAAATTATGCGCGTGCATGGGGCCTCCAGTTGAATGTCAATCTAATGGACAGGTACATAATTTTATAGGGTACCTTCCCCGCCATGCGGAAATTTTTGTCACACCGTGTGTCCATAAATCATTGTTGTTTGTACGGCACACATTCATCGAAAACCCTTTTGCTACCGTGACAAAGTTTAAGATTGTACGCATAATATTATACGAGCGTTTCAGTGAAATTAAATAAGCTATCTGAACGTTCCATACATTATTTAATCTTCATGCAATTGTTTTGAAATTTTCATATGCTTTCTGGTATAAACTGTTGAATATTGCGAATTAAAATTGATTTGGATAATGAGCATCTTATTATTTTATACGATTGTATCATTGCGCAATATAGTAATAAAAGTATTTTTAATTATAAAGTTGTTTTTAAACATTGTGAATGTCCTTGTGTTATGTTTTTGGCTCAACGTGCAAAACCAAGTCATATTGAACGACATTATAATGTTATACGTCGGACAATGATGAGGAAAAATCTGGAAAAATAAATATTGAATAGTATGAAGAATAAACGAATGAGATTGTAATTTGGATATATATTTTGAGCATAATAATGTAAAATTAAATGAGGTGTAATAAGCAATATTCTTCACTGTAGCAAATTGTTATCTGTTTCGATGCTACTATCGGCAATGAATTTGAAAGAATTGAATTGCGATAAAAATTGTCAATAAATAAAGCCAATAATCAAGTAATTCTAATTCAGAACGGCTTTAGAGCAGGCCAAGACGCTGACAAGCAACTGGCCGACCTGATTGCACAGCTCAACAGTGAAACAGAGAGTGGAATAACACACAATTTCGGTCGAGAAACCAATCAAAAAGCTAGCAGTGGAAAAACCTATCTGGAATCTATTACTACCACTGAAAATTCAAGGACCCGATAATTACGGGGATGTGTTATATGCGTGGATTGGTGTGTGTCGCTCTAATCTCCCCAAATATCGCTTGCTCGGGGATGAAAGGCGAGAATGCTGGAGGTGTCTTTAATCACGATTCCGAAATTTCCGTTAGAATGGTGTCTCGAAACTCACAGCTTCGACTAGATGCAAAACGACGCAAGTCTGTGCTGGTTACGTTGCGTCTAGTTTTCCGTATCTGCCACTCGTGGGATTAAGACAACTCTCTCAATAGGTTATGTGAGAGGCCATGAGGTCACTCTGATAGATTCCTTCTTCTTGTCTCTGGGGTAGGTGATGTATCTCCTGTCGCTTTCACTAGTGATATCCTGTCGTACAACCTGCGGTGGTGTTATCAATATGGACGACAGCAGTGATGGTTGCGCTCACGATAGTGGCTCTCCCCAGTATTGTGAGCTGAGTGATCGTCGGATCTGCTTCTGAAGTTTCTGAAGTTTCTGAACGATGAAAGAGAAGCTCGCTGTTCTTGCCTTGTTACGTGGTTGCTGCGTGTTGCCGCGGATATATTCGGTTGGGGTCACTGGATGTGTTGGTCTCCATTCCGTGATTGTTGCAGCTTGATGGATATCCTTCGCTTTGTAGCATACTGCTGGATGTTCGTGACTGGCAAGCCCTGCTGAGATACACCCCAAAAACTATTCTGAAGAGTGTCTGAACTGTTCGCGCCGTGAATTCGTAAAGTAGCATTAGATTGTTAGTTGTAGGTGATTGGTTTCTTTTGCAAAGTGATCCTTTTTTCTGCCGATCCTGAGTTTATTTTACTCTACAGAGAATGCGCCTCTCTACGGCCGTTCCGCTCATTATTTCGCCGTTGCCTTGACGATCTCGACGCTTGCCAGTGATGCATACGATGTATGCGGTGCTCGTACGTGGTATCTGGTGTGTGGCCGCCATATTTAATATTACAAGATAGTACTGTAATATTTCGAGGCACGTACAAAACAGTGCTTTAGAATCGTACAAAAGCTAATGGTATTATTCCCCCTTTTCTTATCGCACATTAAATAACAGATCAAAGGATCTATCAACAAATTGACATACCTAATATTAGATTATTATAATATTTATACCAATAGTTAAGTAAAGCTATAATTAGCTCTAGTATAAGCATAATGCAAATGAAACCGTAAGCACGGATTATCGTTGAATTACTTGTTATAGAGGGTGTATCAAAATTCCTGATATACAAAAACTAAGGGTATATCAAATTTAAGGGTAGTGGGTACCAAGCCAATTACGTTTTAGATAAGCACTCGTCTCCGGATCATAACACGCGTTGAACTCCCGCATTTTCAATATCGATGATCAGGGTATATGTAAGTCATTCGATGATCATCCGATGCAGTGTCCGCTACAGATTTTTTTGCACGCCATTTAGTTTACTTTGTAAGTTGCCTGGAGAAGCGCCGATCATTTAACCTGCGTATCTACTGTAGTACCTATGATGTTGATACGTCTTTTATTGGCCCTGTGTTGTAAGTACAATGCTTGCGTCGAAGTCAATGCTCGCCACATTGAGCCGTTCTTCTAAGTAGACGCAGAAGCTATGCAAGAACAATGTACAATGAGTAGCAGAAGTGGGAAAGTTCAACCTGTGTTGCGGTGGTATTTTGCTTGCAACGGGAAAACGGTACGTGTCTAGAGATGAATTCCTATGAAAAACATGACCGTCTTGATCACTATTACAAGCCCTCGATGTCTGAAATAGGAATTTAGATATATTGTATATTACAATAATATTTATTATAAATATCAAACACACTATGTATAATTTATTTAAGTTTACGCCCACTTTTGTTCTTGTAATTTTGATGTGAAAGACGAATCACGCTCTGGTCGTCCGATCACTGAAAAAGTTGATAAAATTCTAAAAAAAGCCTAGCAAGATAAGTATATCAGCAGTGTCGATATTTATATGGGGCTAGCCATTGACCACAAAACTGTTTTGAACCATTTACACAAAGCTGGCTACAAAAAGAGAGGTTGATTCGGTTGATTCACTTTTTCAGATTTACTTGATTTAGTTTTTCAACAAGAAACCGCAGAAGATTTTTTACCGCTGATATCATGAAAAATGGCGAAACGTTCTTAATAATAATGGAGCATACTTGGTTTTAATAAATTCATTTTCACATTATAAGAAAACCAGTTGAATTCTACTAAAAAAAATGCCACGAACTTTTTCCTAGATCCAGTATATTAGTTATTGACGAGCAGTTAATTCTCACATTTTTTAATAATTTCTAAATTCTCCACCGAGCTTTATTGGAATAAGAATTTCAGACGACAGTACGACATTGCGTATGAGAACGTCTAGCCACTAAAGCGTAGCTCAGGTAATCAAGGTAATTAAATTTTAACAATTATATAAAATTCAGAATCAGAAATATATAGTGGTGAATTAAGCCATACTTTTCCACGCCTTTCTTCAAAGATATGGCTTAATTCACCACCTTATATTTAAATTCACCATTTCATTTAACTCTTAAAATTAAATAACTTTAATTATCTAAACCGCGGACTAATAGCCAGACTTTCTTACACACAACGTCATTCTGTCTACCGAAATGCTTATTTCAATAAAACCAGGTAAAGAATTTAGAAATTATTAAGAAGTATGAGAATTAACTGCTCGTCAATGACCAATATAATGCGCGTACGTTGCCTTAATAGTGTCAGGAGCGATAAAGTTAAAAGTGCCTACGTATACAATTCCATTAACATCTACGAATTACTGAAATATTCTTTCTACGTTCGTGTATGCGGTTAAGAAGTGTACGTTTCGAATCAGCTTATCCGAAGGTGAACACATTTGCCGGTACCGGCGCGTCAACCACGTAAATCATGGGCAAAGATCGTGATTGAATAAATCACCCCGTTTTTTCTCGGGCTTTCAACTTCGATGCAGGGAAACATTTATGGTCCAGGCTCTTGCGTATCTGTATTTATCCCGCGTTTAATCAACGGACAAGGCATACGCGCTGCCGCGACACCGGGAATCGAGCCGGGTTATCTCAGCTCCGGCCTCGCTGGCTGCAGGGAGATCCTCGATCTGAAATTGAATTACCGTACCTGGCCTTTGACCATTTCCTTCTTGACCATGTCCATAGTTGCCCATCATCGAGCGCTCGCGGTATCCTACCGGTGACCGCGGTCTCTCATTACAATTTTGCGCTAACTCACAACTCTGATTGATCATAGTGTAATTAGATATCTTCAAAGTTCACGATTTTCTTTGGGCGAAATGTTTTGTAATATGTCGCAGGGACTCTCGGAATAACTGTGCGCGGTCAACTCTATCGTATGAAAAGAGATGACCCGTTAATCGGGAAAAACGAGTTATCACGTCGTGCTGAAATGTCGCCCCGTTTACCGGAACTTGTTAAGAGCAAAACTTTGATAATTATACTTATGAATTTCAAATAGAATAAAGTAGGTGGCTTGGACGATTAATATGTTTAACTCGACACTGTGCTATTAGCGACGCAAATTATAAAATACTACGATACTATTAATAGTACATAGAGCACGATCTTTCCTGATTTACTCGTTATGCAAAACTGCTGTAATTACTTGTTGGCTTTATGACATTCCAACAAATAAAATAGATGCGTGTTCTCTTAGGGTGCACGATTTACATATGTACTAGCAAATTAATATTTTGTACGCAAACCAAAGATGAATATGGGACATATTGCGATTTCTTCCCTTCTTTTTTTGCTAAAGATTACCGATGAGTTTCAAAAGCTGTTTCCCTTGTTATGCGCTTTGCAAAATTCACGAATATTCTTTTTCGTTCACCGTGTCAAGACTTACTTCTTCTCTGTTAAGCAACAGTTGTTTTCCATTATTTTTATAAAAATATGAAAATACGGAAGGTACTGTAATTTTTGTACACTTCGCAGTTGTTAGATTAAAAATCGGTGGTTCATACAAAATTTTCAAATACTCTTACACTATACAAACCAGTTCAAGTTTTCTAATAGTATTAACTAATAGTATCCAATTATAAACTGCAATTTTTAAGCAATATTTTGCAGCCAATCGAAGAGAAAGATTAGCATAGAAAAGAATAGAAAATCTAACAAATTTGAAATTTATATTTCGAAGTTCCAACGAAATGGAAAGTGAAGTTACGATAAACAAATGTACAATTTACCCAAGATTCGTCGATTATCCTCAAATTATCCGAGAGGCAGGTCGTCTTTGATATTTTTACCCTGCGAGAATAGTTCGCATCGGCCGACGATCTTATACCGAATTAAGGAAGGGTGTAATTTTTTAAAGACACCATTATACACACCCGTACGCACTGCGCAGCATTATTAGCGAGCTATCTGCCCGATCATCTATGGTGCATAAACATTTTCTGCGGGACCTGTCAATTATACAGATTTATGATAGCTCCCCCTCTCTTTTCCCCTCGCCCGCCATCCTCTGCATCCGCGCATATCCTTCGCATGTCTTATACGAATACACCCACTACTCTGCCGTACCTACGAGCATCCTTGCGAGTAGCGACGTGAAAAAGAAAAAGCAGACAAGTTTTTTGATTGATGATCATCGGTAATTGCGACCACCTCGTATGTATATGGGTCCGCAGTCGACTACGAACTCTTTGCCCGAACCCATACGCAATTTTTTGAAAGCGCTGCAAAGATTAATTAATACACGTTAGAGTCGGAGTTTTGTATTGCACACGAGATTCTGTGCTAAATGATCAATGAAAGTGAACGTTGGATGCTAAATAAGATGAGACTGTTATCCTCTATTGTTCACTCCTAATGGTTAGCTATTTCACGATTGATCGACGCGCACAGTGCCAGGTGATTAGCACTGGCGTTTGTTTGTTTGATTTTCACCAACAACTGCTGCGACCATCTGTCCCAAGACTTGTTATTAAGGTAGATTCCTTCATACTCGAGTTGTACTTTATATGTAGGGTAAGAAAAAGGAATTACAGTAAGTTGCAATTGAAGGAACTTTTTGGAGCACAGGATTTCAGAAAATAAAATAGACCCACGTTGCACAGCAATTTAGTTGTGTTTTAAATTAAATATAATTAGTATATATTTATTAACAAAGAAATGCTATAATGTAAAAATATATTAGATGTTCAACTTTGGTTCCGTCTTTCTCTTTTTCGAAATTAGGGCTTTATTGTAAAAAACTGGTTATTTATTTATGATTCAAAGTATTATTCATCATTACCCACGGTCGAAGTAAAGTTGTATACCTAATAAAAAAATAATAATTCAATTAAATTTGTTATTATAGGATGGGTCTCAAATACTAAGATTAAATATAAAAATAAATCGTTCATTTGTAGCTTGTAAATGTGTAATACAATTCTACAAGAGTAATTGGCAAGACTTTAATTGATATCGCTCACGTGAAAGTTTCAGTCATTATCAGCGTACCAGCTAGTCTAACCAGATAATAAACGATGGAATAGCCTAAACGAATTAAAAATAGTATCATTTGATGTTATTTTTGGCACAGACTACTAAGATAATTTAGCCTAAGGCTTGTTGCTTTAACACTAGAATTACGGAAGGGGTAAAAATAATCCATCCCTAATTTCTTATAAAATTTTTCAGATATAACTTCCGGGAAATTTTCATTATTTTATTACTGTACGTATAAAATATAGTTACAAAGACAAGGCAAGAAGAAAAAACAAATAAGGGACTCCATTAAATAATATTATTCTCCTCACTCTCTTTTCTGGAGTAAATATTTATACTATATTCAAGTATATCAGATATACCGATATATGAAATCCACCAGAGAGCAGTGGACAGTTCCAGCATTAAGACAAAAACTACCGGACGGGTCAAAATGATTGATCAGTCATTTTTTGTTTAGGAATTGCACAACATCCGGACGGAATACTTTTCGAGGTTTTCCATGATTTTCTTGCAGCATATGAATCATTATATTAATCTATTGGTATTTCTCGTTAGCCTACCTGTTCCTCGAGGATGTACTTAGCACACGTATACATGTTTGGGGAGTGGTTGGTAGCTTTACTGTTAATGTAAATTTCCCGCCACCGCTACTATAGTATGTATATCACAGGGAAAATCCTCGGGAGGTGATGGGCGTGATCTGAACTTGTATCTTCCGCGTGGAAGTCCAAACCTCTATCCATTACGCCAACGTAGCTCCCGCGCTGCTGCGTTCCGGGGCTAACTGTACTCCGCGCATTTTGCACACTGGCGAATTTGCATAAGTACGCTTTCATAACAGAGCGGCTCACGCGTTCCCCCGTGCATCTGGGATGTACGTTAATTAGCGGAATCGCCGAAATGGAGGCAATTAAATGCGATTAATGAAACGAGAGTATCCTCGACGTTGGCCTTAACGAGGGAGGAAAGCCCCCTCGCAATTAATTTCATGGCGTATTTCAATGTCTCGCATTAAAATAATCGCAACTTGTGCTCTGAGCCTACAATCTGCGAGCAAATATCGGGCTGATATGTAAAAATAAAATTATATGTCCTTTTGAAAATATCCGAATACTTACATGTTTCCGAATATCATTAAAACCATTTATCATAAAGGACGAATTTTTCATATTGATCTTGGTATGTTATTTTACATATATGCGTTAAGATTTAGATTTAGATGCGATTATTGAACAGAAAAAGTAACAGTTACTAGAAAAGTCCTACTGACGGAGTTAACACGATCTTGGCGAAATTGTTATTGCATTAATAGGCTGTGTATCTAAGTTTGCTAGACGTTCGCATATTTGCGAATGTCAATGTACTGAGAAAGTAATATGAAGAGTATGTTAATAGGTACGGTGAAAAGTAGATGGAGTAGTGAAATAGAGTAGTGAAAAGTAGTGGAATTGAAACAAATTACCTTGTGTTTAATTAGAGATATAAATAAATCTGGAGGAGAAGGTTGAATAGAATATGGAAAACTGTTTTACTACAATTTCATTTATTTCTTAAATGCACGACACGTTTGGAAAGTGCGCATGTAGAAAATGCAAGTGCAAGTATGCAGCGTATACAATTTAGTCTGTCCTGTTAATATAAATTTGGTATTGCTGGCAGGCATTCCAATTTTAGTCGCTATTATGCTATGAAATTGATATGAAGCGTATTGCGATACGTTTGTCGGAGTCTCAATTTTTGTGCTAGCGATATTGCATTCAAATTATTGATGGGCATGTAAATCCTGTCTAATGAAAGAGACCACAACTGCACGCCAAGGACAAAACAGATTTAACGAAAAAAAAGATGGAACTTGGAAGAAAATATAGAGTTACTTAGAAAACAAAACCATTAAAAATTGCCATAAGTTGGTTAAACACGATGAAGAGACGAATCGTTTTTTATACACCGCAGACATGTGAAATAAATTGTACATTTTTTTTAGTAGACTGATCTTTTGGGATATTTGGTGTGCGGTAGTTGAAAAGTCATGTCTATGAGATACTTCGCCTCTTTTCAATGTAAAACTTACCTTACAGAGTTTGCATAAATAAACACAAATGAAATCTTCTTAACGATAACTAACAAATCTATTATTTAATAAAGTGTAACGCAGCTAATAATTACACACACCATTCGTGTCTTATTCTTGCATTTATTTTGTATTCAATTTATGTTTCTTGTGAAATATATAATTAAATATAACAATTTTATTTTTACAAGACAGTAGAAAAAATTAATTGCCGGACAAAAGTAATATTTCTCAATTATTCCAAAACATTTTCTATTAAGAAAATATGTTGATAAACATACCAAAATAAAAAATTCTAACAGTAATGGTCAGTACGTATTTCTATTTTTATCCATCACTGCCCATTGGTCAGTACAGAAATGCTCTGGAATTTCAACATGCTAATGATTAATGTCTTCATTCCTGTGTCGAGCATAGCAAAATGGAAGATAAGTAAATATGAAATTAATTTATATTCCCTCTTTCCTCTTTCAAAAGAAGAGTGCAAATACAATGAGTCTGCAGGGAACAATTTACTTTGATAATCAGAAAGGTAATTAAGTAAGATTTTTCTTAGACTCAAGTATCCACAAGTTGTATTTTTTTTTGTACACCTCTTCTATTTAAAATGTTTAACAACATCCAAACAAAATTAACTGTTACGATTTACTACATAGAAATTTTCATATTTCACGAGCATAATCCTTTCTCAATGAACAGTTGTTCGATGTAGTATTGAAAAGACGAAGGAAGAAGATGAAGACACCGTATGACACCTTTTGATACCTAATAGCACATTGGATAATCACCTGTATGTCCACAAAATAATTTATATAAAATATTACAAAAAAATAGCGATACGTATTGTTTACGTTTAACATACGAGAACATAAATAAGAGTGTGAAACTTGTTACGTGGTCGTCTTAAGACTTTCATTTTTACAACTTTTAATACTTTTTAAGATTTGAGTACTTATTTGGAATCATTAAGTTCATTAAACGGTGTTGTAATCTGATGATCGTATAATTGTATAAACACCCCGTTATTTATATAGCGTTTCTATATAGCTTAGCGCAAATAATCACAACGTAGTGAATACTTTTGCCGGCCGACAAAATATTACTAATGTCGATGTTCAAGTAATTTGTATGTTCTACGTTTATTACTTAGCATTATTTTATAAAAACAATCTAATTGATCTAATCAAAGACGCTCTGTAATTGAGATGAAATGTTGGGAATAATTTCATGTAAAAGCCACTAAACCTGTTTATATTATATATTTCATAGCCTTTTGGCCTTTATTTAAAATTTTTTTTATGGTTGCATCCTATTCCTTCTGTTTGAAGGGCAATACGTTATGTAAAATAACTTGGGACAGAGAAACACACGTGCTGATCTTCTAATATTATGTTGCTGCATTTTGTTCAATAGCAACCATAGATTACGTGTAGTGCACTTTATCCGATACGCTATTTCTATTATTATGATTGCTTTTATTCAAATGTATGCACAATGCTAATCGAATATGAATCACATTATTTTAAGTTTAATTACATCAAATTATAACAACTGCTCGCTAAGACCATTTAACTAAAACGCTTAGTTATATTAACTATTTTAAACCTGATATCTTAGGAAATTACAGCAATATGCTTAATACTATTATATTTCGAATTTCTTTGATATTAATACAGGCTGTAGCTGAATGTCTTCGTATACTATAAACTTCATAGGTCAGGATCGATTTTTACAATATAGTTTCTAAGCTATGTACAACCTCAGTCATCAGTTACCACGCATTTTTAGTAGCGCACTCCAATTTATGATCACAAAACCAACGAGCACACCAAAACAAGATTTACATAAATAAACACGTAAGTGTCACTCATCGCTAAAAATGTTATTTCGCACCAAAAGCGGAGCCCAATGGTAGTAATGCGCCGATCGCTCTGCTGACTAAATTAGGAAAGTATCAGTTAAATAAATCATTATCTGGGACACTCAAGAAATCTCTTTGCATGTCCCTGCTGGTTTCGTACTTCGCTTTGTAAACCACCGACTTCGTAACCGATGTCACGAAGCAACTTAACACCTCAAACAGTTATATACCCGTATATTATCTTGCAATGTTCTTAAATATACCCATGTAAATCCATGTACTGCACAATCTTCCTACGAAAAAAAAAAAATTTCAACAGACAGGGTCGATATTATCTTTAACGGACTTTCTTCTTAAGGTTACGTTACAAAGTCAGTTTGGTATGGCGAGTTGTCGAGAGAGAAAAAAAGGTGGGAACACGCTTGCGGGTTGGACATCGTGGATTACACAGTATACGGGGTCGCGTCAATTAGACTCAATTTATTCAATCTATGGAGCAAACGGTGCTCCCTTGCAGGAGATAAGGTTTTATCGGTAATCGCATCGGACGATACCGTTGCGCGACGACACCCTATGTAGGGATCGGTTTAACGAGGCAAGGTGTATCGGAAAGAAGGAGCAGCGCCGTGGAATAGGGCTTTTTATCGGCCAGTGACAAATCGATAATACTCACGCCAGGCTACGTACAGACCGGTTTTCCAAACGGCTTCCCCTCCCAGCTTTTTAATTAATTCCCGCGAGTCGATCGACCAACAGTCAATCGTGGTACCAACGATTGGGTGAAAAATATTGGGCACTTATCGATTGCAGTCGTCGATCGACGATTGTGTAAATCGCCTACAGATGCCAAGGGAAATTTTTTTTTTCTAACTGTATTTTGTTAGATCCAAATTAGAGTGAAAAAGTAGAGAGTTTTTCAGTTACAGCACTGTTCAATTTTTTCCACGCCTTTTTCTTGCTACAGTTTAATTCCTCACCTGATATTTTATAATTTCTATTTTTCAAGTAATCCTAAGGTTTAATGAACCTTTAATTTATTTTGTGGCCACGCACTATGTGGACAAAAATTATTATTTTTTTCATGCGCAATGTCGCTCTGACGACTGAAATTTAGCCCCACCATAACCAGATGGCGAAATTAGTAAAAGTGTGAGATGTGTTTGCTCGATAAGACCATATTCACGAATTTTCTGAAAAAGTAGATAAGTGTGTAGACCGCAGTAAGATTTTAAGAAATATTTAAGTAACTTCTTTGCTACGATGCAAGTTTTCTTCCTTTGAGAGCCGTATGTTAGTCCTTTCAGATTGCGTTCCACTGAATCCAGATTTCATACAGAATATGGTTTGTTTCCTGGGTATGAGTCGTGCATTAGTTTTTAAGCTACCCTGAAATTACGTCTCTTAACGCGATACTCTTTTTCTTTATTTATTAATTAAACATTACTGCTTGCATTTTGTTGGATGATATGAATTCTAATTAAAGCATGAATTATTTTATGCGTTTCGATTACTCAAAGATTTAAAAAAATCTTCGAATATTGAATGACTACTGACGCAGTAGTCATTTTTTTTTTACTCACGACTTGAATTTATTTCTAAATATTGGCTTTTATTACATTCAAATTGCACACAAAGTGTGGATTATTTTACGCGCATAGAATGAGGATCGATTCTAAAAGAAAACCTTAAATCACACCACTTTACAAATTACTTGTTTTCCTTATTCGCAGCCGGAACCTTTTTTTTTAAAGATTGCATTTCAGTGGATCTAAATTGCATTCAAAGGGTCGATCATTTTACGTGTGCAGATTGCGCCTTGATTCCGGGGAATCCTTGAATCACGCCTCTTGGCACGATACTCATTTTCTCACTCGTTTATGAATCCAATTTTTTTTACTGATTGCATTTTACTGGCTTTAAATTACATTCAAACGATTGATGATTGCATGTACGAAGGTTGTACACCGATTCTAAGAAATCCTTGAATAGCGCTTCTTGGCATGGTACTTGTCTTCTTCACCCTTCGCAATTGGAACTTTTTTGGCAGATTGCACTTCAGTGACTCCAAATTACATTTAAGGAAACAATGATTATACGTGTATAGATCACGCATCAATATCAAGAAATTCTTAAATCACTTTTACCACTTCCTGACACGATACTCGTGTGCTGAACTCTTTATCGTCCGGACTTTTCTCGCAGATTGCATTTCACTGAATCTAAATTATATTCCAAAATATTTTCAAATATAAAATTTGTTTAAATCTAAGGACTTATGGAGAAATCACAAAAAAAAATATTCAATATGTCTGTAAAACTACTCGACGAAATAGTTTATAACGTAAAATAAAATATATGGTCCACTTTTCTTAATTTAGTGTTTTAACGTAAATGTTTAAAGAGCCGTGTATTAACCGTGTTAGATATTTTCGTTCAGTTTATCAACACAGGTTATTTGTACTAAAGTACTATAGTCGTACGAAATCAAGCGAACATCATATTATATTAATATTATAGAGAATAGTTTAATCAATGGATGGAATTCAATGTGGAATGGAAACGTGTTCCTGCGAGATATCACGTTGATATGAAGATACTCTATTATCACTTTACTTATTTAACAAGGCTACACTTCTTTTCTGACTTTTTTCTCCGACCACATTCTGTCGTCCGTTTGTGTTCTCTTTATTATTTTTTCCACTACGCTCACTCTGACTTCTAACTTCGTTCTTCTCAGACTGCCTCTTGATTCTGCTCTAAGACTGAATCCTGATTCTGCTCTCGTCACTCTTACCTCTGCATTCGTACTCCCTCATCCCGAAATAGGCATACAACCACCACCTACGCATATTTTTTCAATCAATACGCGACTAAAAACTTGTCACCGATCGGTTACACATCCACAAATTCCTTTTAAGCAATCGCGTTTGTAAGAAGAATTGGTGGTAATTTATGCGCTCACCGATGGGGAACACCTGTCGGATAGATAGGTGTGACGATCGGCGTAGTGAGGTCTATCATTACTCGCGGTACGGACAGCAAATGGATAAGACGTTAAGAAGGATTTGAATTTGTGCGAAGCATTCTTGAGGAGATCGTGAAAATCTATTTTCTTGTACCGGAGAGAGAGCAGCCTTCTCTCTACGATCTCAGATAGCGTCGCCATCGTAACCCGACAGGTAAAATAAGCACTTTACGATATTTCATAATCCACCAGAGAACCGATATCCGCCACCACATACTCTCCACGCCCTGATCTCAGTTCTAATAACGTTAATTTCTAATTCTAATGGCGAATCATTTCTCATATTCGTAGAATAATTTGATTGATTTTTCCTTATTTATTTGTTTATTGTTTATTAATATATCTGTTATTTATATTTATTAATTTATTATTATTATTTTACTCATTCGCTATTCGTTTATTTAAATTTATTTAAATCTTTTTAAATAAAAGAATAAAGAAAGAAAATAACTGTCACAAACTTAATTACGTATTTGGCTGCAATCACACTTTTTTCATTGCCTTACTCTGAATCAACCTCTTCCCCAAGACTGAAACGCGCACTTCGATTCAGTCGCTTTTCTCTCACCGCCTCATGTTGCAAACATTCCCTCTCCAATCGCTTGCACTTCTTTCCTCAAGATATTTACTTTTTTATTGACACACCCTCACAGTTTTACAGTATGCAGCACACACTGAAATAGCAAATATGCAAGTGTTAGCGATTTAATGTTTTACCCAGGGCATATTATTTATTTTTATCCCTTTTTTCAGTCTGCTTATTAACAAAAGTTTCTTTTTTTATTTTTCCGATTTCTTTGTTACTTTGTTACCTGCAGTTAATATTTATACACATATTCTGTTTACAGTTTAGTCTCCTTGAAATTATTCGATACGATAGAAAGAAAAGTGGGTAATATAAGAAAGACACAAAGTTTTATTGGAAAGAGGATACGTAATTCATTAGTAATAAAAAAAAACGTGTTACTTACACCCTAAAAAAATATTTGGAAAACAAAATTTAACGTAGCTCGAAGAAATAACATTATGTTTAGGAATAAGTATTTCTATGTTTAATGATATTTAATAGGTTGTCTAAGACTCGAAAAATATCTTTACAGTCTAGGACAAAGTAATAGCCTATGAACATTCTTGTCTATTTTACAAAATACACACTCAAAAAAAAACATTTTGTTCCTTCTATACATTGAAATTTTCATTACACGTAAATATACAGACGTAATTTGGGAAACATGATTTAAGAGATGTATGTTAAAATGTGTAAGTAGTGAATAAAAAGTAGTACGCAAAAATCTGGCTTGAGACTACCATTTGTCGTACACTGTATTTCACGTATCTCTACGCGTAATTCATATCACTGCAAACAATGTTGTCGATTGCACTTGCAAATTGGACAATTTCTCTGCGCAATTTACTTTTCCTAAACGGTGTCTCAACGTTGTTCTTAGGAATCATGCAGAAATTATAGTAAACGGCTTAATACTAACTCCATATTGTAAGTAAATTATTCTGGTTTTCTCATGTATTTGCACGTTTTTACCCTTGCTTTTTATTCGACGTATGATATCGTTACTAAAAAACGTCACCCGTACATAATGCATGAATAAATAATGATTAAATATCACATATTAATCAACATAAGCTTTTATTAAGTTCTATACTTCAGTGACCACATGGAAAATTTAGCTGACAAGATATACGGAATGACATACTTAATGTACTGTTTTACCATGTCCAGTCCAGACTTAAGAGTGAAAGACATGTAGTTTAGTGTACATTTTGTATTTCTGAAAAAGAAATACACTTTATGATCAGCATGGAGGCCAAGAGACGTTGAATCAATTGATGTCTAAATGTGCAATTTGGCGTGTTTTACTATTCCTTTTTTTTTTATTTTGTTGCACGCATCTTCTTACGCGTTATCAAATACAATTCAAATTTATTTCAATGGCGGATTAAACAATTTATGAGCTACAAGTGCTACGTCGTTCGAGACTCTTCGTACTTTTCTTCAAATTAGCGTACTACACAACTGCAGCAAAAAAGTAAGTTTCATATTTAAAAAAAAAAAATTAAGATGGGACGCACGCAATGTAGACATATGTACCCTTAATACTGATACATTCTCATTTAAACTTTCAGAGACGAGTAGATGATTTCAGAGCTATTTCAGCCGTAAATAAACATCGAAGTTGCTTAAAAATGATATTTAAAAAAAAAATAAAAAACTTTCATGCAAAAAAACATATGGTTCAACCAAAAATAGGACAATATCGTCCGGTTACTCCTCACATATATAAATAGGTTATGTATCACAATAACTTGTCGATGATGTTTACGGTTACCATGTAGTTACTCTTAAATTTGGAGTGTTAAAATAATTTTGTAACAATCTATTAAAAACTATATTGCCAAAATGAACTAAATGCATAAATCTTAAGTAAGTAAAAGTGTTAAGAAATTACGAGGTTGTTATTCATTAACTACCACCATCCTTTATTAATATTTAAGATATATGCGCGATTATCATTTCTACATTATTCTCCTTTCTCCGCTGTTTCTTCCCACTCCTTTTCAGACAATAGAATTTTTCAAGAAATAATAACTGTCAATAAGCTAAGAAACAGCTGTTTATTTAAAAAATTTTATGACTGCTAAGACATGGTTTTCAGAAGCTGCGATTATATCTTTTAAATCGTTTCACGACTTTCTATACATAGATTGAATGATTCATGGCTTTTGAGATGCGGATTTATATCACCGATAGTGCTCTCAGCCACAAGGTTTTTGCTTATGTCTCACGTTAGGAACAGAAAATCGACCGCAGTTATGTGTCACTCGTTTAACAAGGGAAGCATCTCAACTCAGGTACTTATCGAACTTAGTAAAATTAGGCACAATAATCAGCATACAAAAACATGACATAATAATAACCGTGAATATGCCACCACACGTGAAAAACAGATGCACAAATAGTAGCAGAAAAATAATAGCCCTTATAATCATCATGATCATCATAGATCCATATAATCATTATATTTAATATAACGGTTCTTCTGAACGACAAGCAATAGAACAAGTGTAACAGAAAAGCATTTTACGACAGAATGTGAATGTAATATTCCTAGCTAACGTTAAAATACAAAGTTTTCAATATTGCCACTATACGCTAGTCATCGTCAAATAAAGCGCTTCATTACTTCAATATAAAGGACCTCGTTATATTTCCTCAAACTTTACGCTTATCCTTCTCAACAGCGTGCAATGACTATGAATGCAATAACGGCCGCGCTTATTGTGGCCTTATCGCTCTGCACAATCTCATCGAAATCAATGAGCACGACAGCCGAGTTCTTCTTGCGAGAATAGACGACCCAAAAGGATGCGAATCTCAGCGCGGGGTAACTGAACCGACGTTCTCGATGGCATCCAAAGACGGGGATGCGTTTGTCAGCAGGTGTTGGATGCCTCGGTGTCGCCAATTACCATCAGACCGCGTATTACAACACTCCTCTTTCCTCCGTGACTGCGACGGTCTCGCCGTGCAAATCTATCGGCTTGTTCTACGTGCGTCTGCACGGCGCCATCCTTGCCTCTCCGTGTAATTAACCTGTCTGACGACCGGTTTCCATTCGGCGGCCACGCAATAGTATCGTGCAACCAGCCAAGCATACGGTTTTTCCAAAATGATCGCTCCAATTTTCATTCTCAGCGCTTCGGTTATTCTTTCGATACCGTTATCTAGCAAGCCTGACACTTTGGTTTGAAAAAATAAAGTAGGCAACTGCTCGTGCTTTTTTACCTTTTTTCTTTGTTATGTAAATATGTCTTAGTTCGGTCTAAATAAGACGATAAAGCGTAACGTCGATCTCTCACGAGCAGAATGCGGGTATCAAAATCCAAGTACGTATATACGTTTCGATCACAAGGCGCGTAGTCCTCTTTGGAATAGAATTTTCATAAGAGCATTATGTATTACCAGAGAAGAGAGCAGAAAAGAGAACACTGCGTTTTCATCTGCAGAATGTTGGCCGACATAGCACTCTGTTTAGTCGAAGTAATATAACCTACGGGTAAATCTATTTCATAACCTTATGTGATGCGCGAAAATTTTAAACGGCATCCAGAGTGTTTTTGCTCGGGATAGAAATAATCTATCGTAATAATGTAGCTCTAGTAATAATGTATACAAGGCGGATAGGAATTTCGAGTGTTCTATACCCTCGAATATATGAAAGTGTTTGCATGTCTGTGTGTGGAAAAATGCGTGACTAAGACACTGCGAGAACAGTTTGGTGTGAGTAGTCTAGGAGTAAAGTTTAAGAGAAGGTGTTGAGTTTTGTGAGTAGAGTGTTTGTGAGAGAATTTGGTGGAGAAGTTAAGAAGTACGATGTAGCCGATAGTAAAGAAGTACGACGACAAATTTTAAACTAAACTCTCACCTTTCAACAATAGTTTTCACAGCTTGTATATATATTTTAACCTTCATAATAAGCCATATTTGTTATCAGTAACATTTTATTACACTTATATGCTTTGGATTAACAACACCTTGACTAGCAATATTTGTAATATGCTAAGCCATTTCAGCAATATATCTTTTGTGCTCTTTTCTCTCTTATAGTATCTTATGTTTGATGAAAATTATATTCTGCAAATAACCACGGGATTTCTGGCTAAAACGTATATACCTGATTTTTTGACACCTCCTTTGTGCTCGTGATTTCCCTGTGGATTCTCTGATTGTTTGAAAAAATAAGGCAATATTCGTTTTTCTATTGTGTATTATTTTCGCTTGTCATATAGAACATATAGTACAATCCCTTTTTTACCTTTTCTCATAACATTAGCTTTCCGTCTAATCAAGTTTCAGAGGCAGAAGAAAAAATTATTGTCCGGTTTATACGGAAATTTCTTTTTCGTTTTTTTTAATACTTTAAATGCAATAATAGAGTAGAGATTTTGTAAGTAAAGACGCAAATGTGATACATGATTTTAAGTATAATCATGTTATTTACCAGTGTCCCCGCAACAGGATCAGCAGAGTCGTAAATCAAATGTTAAATGCTTCTGTAGCAGAGCCAACGAAACGCTAATGATCAATATGTTTATTGAATCCAAAGTTATTGATTCGGTCTTTAGAGCCAAATTTTTGTAAAAAAAACATGGACAACGTTTTGGTCTCTAAGCGAGACCCTTTAGAACCTATGACAATAAGGATCGCCATCCGATTCACACATATTAATGAACACTACATACATTATACTTTCACTAACTTTCTTGCCTAATCCGAATTTATTTACTAAAACGTGGGGCGAGTATTTTTCTTTTCGTTATGGTCTGGTTAGATATGCCTGCTGTATTTGTATACAAAAAAAATTATTATTTTATAAAATTTTGATACGAAGAAAAGAAAAATCTTTTTTGACAGAAAAAATTGTCATATTTTGCTGCTTACCTGCCTTGTGATTTGATACTGTCTCACGAAACGTAGAACAGTCTATATTTTAATTTTGAAATTGACGCTAATCCTATAATTACATATTAGAGCTGTGGGAGTACTGAAGGAATCAATACTTTGTTCCGCGATCCCTCAAGAATAGCAAAAAGAACGAAATATGATCATGGTGGGGTCAGGCAAAAAGGACGAATTGGTCCAGGTTTATAGAATCTATCATCGACACGTGCGCTATTTACAAACTGCAGAGAAATGTATAATCATGGCTGCTATAATGTACATTGACATATTTAATTGTATTATCCTTTGAAACGTGTGATCACAATATTATAGAACCTAATATATTTTATCGCTGGTAAAAAAAGGTGAGGAAAGAATGTATTATCTTTTAAAATTGGAAAAATATCCTTTAAGAAGAAACCTTAGCATCAGAGTTATTACATACAACAATTTTGTAACATTAATAGATTGAAAGGATTAAATCAGGCGGTTGCGTCACACGGATAGTAGATCGATTATTAATTGCTTCTTTTTCGAGTTATAATGCTCTTTTTCAGAGCTTCTTCTCAAAGTCATAGCATGGTTCTTATCAGAACCGCAATTTATTTTACATTCAAACTGTCGGTCAAGCAACTAATATTACGAAATGGTTACACGTATGTGGCGAGCACCGCTTCCATGTCAAATAGGAAAAGAAGGGAAATCGAGACAAAAACCAAAGTGAAATTTTACATCTATAGGTTGCTCCAAAGTTATTTTCTACGATAGTAAGGTAAGGGCATGTGCAGGATTTCGTCCCACCATGGGAATTTTCTTTAGAAAGAAGCGAATATCCCCTGTATATATATAAGCATTTTTGGGGACAACGGTCTTAACTTAAGCTTAAGTTTAAACCAGTAAGATTTTATCATTTGAGTAAATATTCTTAATCAAGTTTTTCTCCATTAAGTAGTAAACATCACGATATTTGTAAACTATCTGAGGTGCATTCTACTGCGTATCGGAAAGGGTGCAAACATCTGGAATCAACTAAAATTTAATTTCTTTTGCTATCGGCAGGTTCCGATTCGTCCTGATCCAAAATCATTTTTGGAAAGCTTGAGGTGCATTTGCTTGCGTATCGGCGGATCCCAAACGATAGGAGCGGTTTGACGAGTAAACACATTAGACGAAAACTTTGCGGTGGACAGGAACTCGAATTTAAGCCTTTCACCTTGAGTTAGAGAGATTAATTAAAAGTCTTTATTGGGACAGAAGGTTTCGTTGACATCCTTCCTCAACTTCCAAAATTTGCCTAAAATCATTAGATAACTTGCCTAATCCCAGTGGAGTGTCACGTAGATACGCTCGACGTACAATCGTAAATTTTATTATCTTAAAACGATACTTAAAAATCGGAAATCATTAATCCGTGACACGTAACAACTCCGATGCAATAATTTTTTTTTTAAACGATATTTGCTCTTCTTTTGCTACCTTCTTGAACTGGCAATAAATTATATTAGATTTTATACTATTGTGTTTGCACCTTTCTATGAATAATAAAATTAAATATATCAATGTGTAAATAACAACCATAATTATACATTTCAGCACAGTTAGTGTTTAACGCACGTGTCGATCATGACGAATGTAAATCTAGTCTTTATTGCCTCACACCACTACGGTTATACTCTTGAGAAGTCACGCAACAAATAATCGATCCCGTGTCTATATCGGTTAATTGACGGATCATACTCCTAGAAACAAGATACTTTATTAAATAATTCGGGATATAATACTCGCGATATGTTCTTTAAGAAAAGTCGTTAAAGACTAACAGGTTAAAAGGTTAAAGACTAATAGGAAAAGTCGGTAAAGACTAATAGTTGGTTGAGGACGTGTCGTCATCGCACTTTTTGTCGGCCAGGACAAAGGGTCCCGTACAGGCAAGGTTTTGGTTACTTTAACACTAGAACTACCAGCCACTTTCTGGGCATGTTTAGAACACCACATACGTCTTTTAAAAAAAGGGGATAGTAAATGGAAATTTCGGTAAACTAAAATGATGATCTAAGTACTGCACGAAAATCATAGAAAATCTAAAAAAATACATTGTTATAAAATACTACGATTTTTTAAAGAAACGACTAACCAGTCATTTTGACTGGTTCGGTAGTTCTAGTGTTAAGTACCTGAATGGCAACACTCAGTAAGAGCCGATGCTCGAATTATATGTCGCTACAGAGCAAATTCTCTTTGGTCTTTAAAATACAGTAAAATCTCGATTAGTGTCGCTTCCAGTAGTGCCGTTGCTCTGCTCCTACGCCTATGTTATCTTCATTAGACCCGGTCGAGCGTACGATGTGGCACACAGTGCGGTACGCTGCAGGGCTCCTTTGAGAAGAGCTGGTAGCTTAACGCGATAATACAACTGTAGGTGTTTGCATGAGAGAGTGATTGACATTATGAGTGTACACATGTGCTTGGGATTAAAACAAGAAAAAGACGAATGTTTGCGTGAGCCTGAGTGTATGAGTGTGTGGAGAATACAGGTGAACGCGTGGGAGAAATGCGGTCTTTAAGCTCTGGAGCGAGCGGTCGTTCGCTCGTCGTTAAAGATCGGGGTAATAAAATAGACAATCGTCGTCAAGAAGAAAGATGCGTCATTTTGAGACGAGCGGATCGTAGATCGAGAGAGCGAGGAAGAGAGAGCTGTTCGAATTTGCAGGAACATCGAGATTGTTTTTTCGATTGTATTTTTATTATTAAAATACTTTTTTTTTTTATAAACATAAATAGCATCAGCGGCACGTGGGATTTCTATTTAATATATAAACACCCAGATTTAACAGTTTTTTAAATTTAACAGTTTGTTTTGTCTAATATGTTTTTTAACGTATTAGTGAGATTTTTCTGATCAAAATGAGATAAAAGATAATTATGCCCGCATTACTTGTTTTATTAATGGGTATTAAATAAATAAATTGCATCAGTATATTAAAAATATTTTAGATTTAAATAAATAAGATTGATAAAGTGAATGATAATATTTTCCAGATTGGTTTTTTTAATACCTTGCATGACTCGCCAAGCGTTTAATTTGTCTCTTTTGTCTGCGGCCCTCTCTGTTTTGGAAAACAGCGTCGCTTGGCTTTAGTTGAAAATTTGGATTTGTATCCAGGAGATTTAAATAAGTTACTTTCAATAGAAATCATTAATGTATGAAGTTCGAAGTAAAATAAAATTGCGAAAAAAATATTGGGAAAACGTGCTATTATTCTTATTTAATGGATGATACTTTGGAAATTATTAAGTCAATGCGTCGCATACTACAATTTGGGTGAGCCAGTCCTAACTTAAATACTCACTTTCATCTACTATAATAGTAATTATATGAAAAATGATAATTATATATCTTAATACTGAAACACAACGCGTATTATCCATTTCTTCGTCAACTTTCACACGATGATTGAAAATTTGGCTGAATATGCGCTATGAGAGGTATCACAATGATTTTTCATAATCGATGAACTTGATTCCGATATTAAAATAGGGTTTCGTTTACGATCTTGATTGAATTGACATATGTCATTTGTTTCGCGTATTTTCAAAAACCTTACTTGGGACAACGCTATATATAAAGCGTCTTCGATAACTGTAAACTTTCATTATTTTTCCACACTCTGGCATTTTGCGAATCGCTTACGCATTCGAGTAGACGAGGCGCGTAGATTTTCTCTTTCTACGTATGTAGTACAGTTTTTATTAGGACGTTGACAAGATTCTAATCAAATATCAAGTTGCCTTTATAGTCTGTTACTGGAAAACCTCTTATGCGTAACTTGCCTCGTCTAACGATCACGACTTCGCTCGACTGTCGTTACTCCGGAAACGAAGATGCTCCGTTTCATCACTGCGAACAGCGATATCTCTTCGTAACCGATTCGCACCATCACCGTTCGACCGGTTTTGTTACAGGAGCGATCACAGACATATCTTACATATGGAGTGTATCTTGTTGTGCCTCTGCCGTATAATCGTAACGTTGAAACGTAGTTGGCTTATAAGGATACGGTGGCACGTCGCATAGTGATGAAAAATCCTGATAACATGGCCAAAATACGAAGGTGTGCATTGCATTGTATGAAAATTAAAATACTGAGGTTTAAAAAAAATGGGGGACTCAATAGTGTATGTTAAGAAATATTAGAATCGGTTAAATATTGGTACTCCTGGTTTTTACAGTTGCTTGTAACCAATATAAAACCAAATTTTATTTTATTATCAATTATTTTTACGCAGATTTTATCTTAACCCGTTCGTACTGGCAAATTTTTTAAAGTTCATAGAATATTAAATAGCAGGCAATAAAATATGTTTTTGCACCGTACTAAGAATATTTAAGGTCATATATGGGTACTGAAATCAATTCCGGACCTCATCGGACAAGTAGGCAAATCTAACGAAAATATTTGTATTGAATAGACAGTTCCTCGTGTTCATACAGTTTGGAACAATATCGTTAAAAAAAAATTCATTTTCTGGTAAGAGACCATGGTAAACAAAATAAAAACTGCGATTGAGTTTTTACGATATTAGTACTATTTAGAAAATGTTTCATTAAAGAAAGTATTACGGAGATAAATGATATTGAATGCCAAAAAATTAAAAAAATGTCATGGGTAATAAAACACAAGTAATTATATATATACAGCTGTTTATTACTCTTAAACTATCGGATTTCAATACAGAATAAATAAAAATCTTTCAAAATACATTTTATAGTAAAGATTTTGGACAGAATTTGCGCACTCTGAAGCTTGGATGAAGGAGGAGGGTGGTGACTTCCGGTTAGTCGCGTAAGTTTCACGCTAGATATACTCCGCACTTTGCGACTCAGTGTGTCGTTCGTTTTCTTCGGAACTTCGACAGAACTCACGATCGTAAATTTTTCTTACTTTATGCGTTGTTTTAATGTCTTGCTTATTTCTCCTTTCTTTTCCGTTTACGCTATGATATGCTATCCAGCAGCTCGGTGGTACGCAAGGTTGTGATAAGAGTACACGCATATCCTCATATGCATTCTTTGTATGTTATACCACCCTACAGAAATTTATTTACTCTTTCGTGGAAAGGGTATTGATAGTAAGCTGATGTAACAAATAACAACATTTTGTGAAATCTGTGAAAGGAAATCCTAGGTCTACGATGTTTCAGCGGTACCTACATTTTGATAATCTTTAAACTATTTTATGTTTAAAAGAACAATTTAATTTTTTAACTTTAATATCATCAGCAACTGATGAATGACACAGCTTGAACAAAGGACGTATGCCACTCTGGTCACAGACATAGCGTTTAACGTGTTAATATAATATATATTCAACCGCACGATTAAAATTATTTTACGAATGATCAAAAAGAGCGATTCATAAATTATCTTCGAAAATTATTTCACTGCTGACCATTAACATTTGCACGACTAATATGAGTCATTTGTGTTTTGTAGTAGATAAACTATTCCAGTTTCTTTAAGTCGAAAGAAATCACAATAATCCATGAACATTAAGTAAGTGTAAAATGATTCGAAAATGTACAAAGGTACACGCAGAAAGGAAGGAATAAAAAATAGACCCCTCAGTATTGACACTCCGTTCAAATATGCATAATTTTACTTTAATGTCCGCTTTATAAATAAATGTATGTAGTAAAATATGGGTTGTTGATGATAATATGGTACATTAAAAAAAATTCAATTTTTACAAAAAATATATGCCCTTTGCATACGTTATGGCGCAATGGACAGCGTGACCGTGCGCCTCTAAGGCTGCACTGTTGTGACACATTATCTTTATTTCGAAAATTCTCGCATACCACACTCGGCCGTCCTAGCAAATGATAATTGTCCTCAAATATCCTGTCCTTTGTTTCTCTCAAAGTCGTCTTCACATCTTTACTTCTCGTCGCACGTGCTTTTCTCCGAATCTGCACTACTCCTTGGTGATCGTCTATGGATTTCTTCGCCAGGCAGCGCGCTACCACTCGGTGGTGACACTGCAGGTCTTCGTAGATATCGGCGACTTCTTTCTCAGATCCCGTGCTACGTCCTGATGTTTTATCAACTTTCTGTATTCCCTGGAAATGGATGTCACCATATTCTGCACTTGCATCTCAGTCTCGTCTTCGCGTGTCATCGGTATTTTCACGATCTTTGCTTCATTGGGTAATGTTATATCACCTCCTGGGCTATGGTAAAGTGAGGTATCGCCAAGTGTAATACTAATTTCGGTCTACGCCTATCTTTGCCTTAATTTCTATGTTTTGCGCATAATCTATCTGCTTATCTATCTGGACTTTTTGGTCTAAGAGTATATTTGTCCCTAAACCTTTTTTGCGCGCCTGACATAGTTGGTGATAATTCACAACGTCTCTGTCACTAGAATTTACAATGTGGAATGAATCAACGTTATCGGCTACATGTGTTACATAGAGTTTAAATACTTTCGGCACGTCCGCGTCTTCTTTGTTTTTACTTTTCAGATTGGAAATAGAAATATTGTCACCTCTAATCTGCACATCTACACTGTTTAAGAAATCGGCCCCAAACAATGACTCGTGTTGCATTAACTTATCCGAAACTACACGCAGAAGAATTTTACACCTATTATCGTCTATAGATATTTTGGTTTATTTCCCCGAATGCGGAATTATTATCCGAACCGACGCCTTGGAATCTTAAAGTCGTTTTATTTACTTCGTATGCGCCGATCTTAAAGTAACAGTCCGCTGAAATCAAGTTTATGTCGCTACATGTATCGCACGGTGCAACTATCTTGTGGTGACCTATTTGTACATCCTTTACGTACTTTCAACCGGTTTTGTAATTTGTGGCGTAAATTTTTTCTCTGTATTTTCTTGTACTGAATCTTTCAGGCAATTCGGCGCAATATGTTCGAATTGGTTACTCTTAAAACAACGTGTGCCATTCGATTTTGCTAGGCAGTTCGCACCTTCGTGATTGTATGCACCACGATTATAACACCGTCGCGCACTTTGTTCCGAAACACAATTGCGTGATCTCTGTATACGGTCGCCGTCGTTGCTTATGCTCGTCTTCCTCTGCGCGCTTTCCTTTATCGTCTCATACAAGATGAACTTCTTCTGCGATACCTTGATATTGCTTGTACTACCTGAAATACCGTCAATGATGTATTAAATGATGTCTTCTGCCTCGATGTTCACCTGAGCTGCTATTTTGCACATCTTGTAAATATATTCGTCGTGCATTTCATCTGGCTTCTTTGCACGTTCCGTGAGAACGCGATGAATTGTGCGAGGACTTACTGTTTTGGAAAATTGCTCTATCCGGGCTTTCTTCAATTTTCTCCACGTCTTACCAAGGTTCTCATACTGCACGAATAATTTCGCAGATCCACGTAACAGCCGTTTGTAGTAAATGATTTTTTGTCAGTCCGTTCACTCGCATAATTCTGCCATCTCCTCGAATTTCTGCAGTCAACATCGTACTATCAGCGTGTTATCTCCGTTAAACGTCTGTATGGAGTCTTCAACGTCCTTAGATAACAACATCTGTCTTGGCCGTCTTTTTACTTCGTCGCCTTCGTAATCCGAATTAATTTCGTCAGTGTCACTGTCTTCGCCATGGTCTTCTTTCCGTTTCAAGGCAGTTGTTAGCCTTACAACCAATTCTCTTTTCGAACCTTTCCCCAATTCTCAGATTCTCAGTCCATCCCCAATTCTTCCAGATTTTCTCTTAGTTCACGCACTTTCATCTAACTGGTTATGAGTTCGGTTACATTCACAATCGTGTTTGAAAAGTCTTCGCAAGACGATTTTCCAATTACCATTTTGTACACTGAATTTCAAATTTAAACGTCTGTAATAATCGGCACGGTATTGTCTATTCGGCTTATCCCGAACGAGCCTCCAAAAATTGTAGTAAAATATGGATTGTTGGTGATAATATGGTTTATTAAAAAAATTAAAATGTATACAAAGACTATTAAAACTATTGCTAACCGGAGAGAATTGGGATTTAAAATTGACGTGGTTGTCGTACTTTCTAACTAATTTCTTTACTGCTCGCACCCGACTTCTCTTAATTGGCTCTCTTAACTGACTCTTTTCATGACTGTCTTTACGCGACTCTCTTACCCGTCTGGTTTTATAAGACTCCTTTGCAGTATCCCAGTCACGCATTTTCCAACATACAGATACGCAAACACTTTCATATGTTCGAGGCCATAAAACACTCGAAATTCCTGTACTCTTTGTATACGTTATGGTGCGATGGACAGTATCTAAGGCTGCACTGTTCTAACACGTTATATCTATTTTGAACATTCTCGCGCACCACGTGTTGTATTAAAATTAATTCAGCTTTATATAACGCTTTGAAATAAATACAGTGTACTAAATTTGGCATTTCTAATTTTTTATTGAAATTAAATTCATTTATAATTTTAATCGCCGTTAAGAAAAAAAAAATGCGCAGAACGTGGAAATGACTAAAAATTTATTTTACAACATAAAGGCATGCAGTATGAAGATAATCATCCAAAATTTTGCAAACACAGATGCAATATTATTGTTAGCGATATTATTAATATTATCAGATGTACAACTTTGCTTCCGCCGTTTTCCAATAGATAGCTTTAGCGATAAGTACTACTTTTTCTAACGCGGAATTCGTACGCTGCCCGAAAGATGAGAGAAAGTAGTGGTCAACAATGGACAATACTTCGAATCATAAATGTACAACCAGTTTTTTTCAAATAATGCTTCGAACTTCGGAAAAAACCTGCTGGAAACAGAATTGCACACCTAATATATTGTTTTATGTAAAGTATAGTAATTACGCAAAGCCCGTCAAAAAGCTCGATCATATGGCGTCTTTAATTCTGACTTTAAATTGACTAATAGAAGAAAACTTCCAAAGTATCACTTTGTTAAATGTATCAACTACCGATATTCTTCTTGTTTGAAGCAATAAAAGTTCAATTTACTCCTACTAAATACATATCATGATATAATTAGGATGCAAGGTATATGACACATGTAACATGACCCGTATCCGGCATTGCAAGCACTGTAAATTTGCCTATACATACTGAATTCTATAAATTGTACGAAGAGACTTTGAGAAGACAAACGTATTTTCTGCACATGTACACTTTACATGCCTGCACAATACGGCTTTAGTGCCGATGACGCTTCCAAAAATGTCGAGTTTTCTCACGGTGCATTAGTGATCATGGTACTTCATAAAGTTGTGGAAATATGAAAATAGTCCAGTGTCGGAATGAATGAATATTTCACAAAGTATAAACGTGGGTGTACGAAGGTGCACGAATGAGGGAGGGTGCATGCAGAGACATTAGGGAAGAACGGGAATTACTTACAAAGAGTTTTAGAGAGCAGAGCAGAGAGTTACAGATCAGAGTCAGAGTCAGAGAGCAGAATAAAGAGCTAGAATATAGAATAGCACTCTATCATAGTAATATCAATAAAGTACCTTCTCTTATCAACACAAGTCGCTGGGGAAAAAATACTTGAACCCAACCACCCTCATTAATTTCCACAGCTCTCCGCAGTTTTATAATACAAATTAATTCTATATAAGCAACGTTTCTTTTAGATTTCGTTACTGTAATTATACGTTGATCTTTGTTTTTGTATTATTCCATGCTTTGAACCTTTTCTCTATGAGAGTCTCTACACGTATGTAAAAAGCCATATGTACGCCCCATTACGTACAAAACGTTCTCACAGTGAAAGAGTAATCTAAGAGTATACCTTTGTTCGTAGCTCTTCTTCTTTAATTAATTTCGGCACCGACAGCTAAGGTCACCTGGCGTAATACAGCTTTTTAAGGTAGAGTTCGTACTACCAGAGCTACAATACACATATTACACAGAAAAAGCCAGAGGCGACGGGCGGGATTTGAACTCGTATCTCCTGCGTGGAAGTCTGAGCCTCTGTCCACCACATCACCGTAGCCCCTTGTTCGCAGTTAATCACTAACCTAAGGATATTAAGGCGGCAGACAGTCATTTTAGAAATGGACAGAATGCTTTTTCATCACGGATGAATCTAAGAATATATTTTAATTTATAAAAGAACTATACTGACATGAGTCTATTCACAAAGTTTTGGACTCCGTAGTATCAAATACTTTGTTTTAGTAACAGAATATCCTACAGTTATACCTATCATCGTTTACAAAATTTCTGCATCAACATAAAACTTATTTTTACAGTTATTATTAACGCTTCGATAGTGTTTAATATTAAGAGTATTTAAAAACTTATATCCAATAACCTGACAAAGAAAATATAATTCTTAAATACTCCGATAGAGCAATCTATCAGGAAACTTTTATTCCCCAAGCATTCAAAATCTTTTTGCGACCGAGCAATTTAATTTTAGCTTACACAAGACTTTTACCCAACGTCCAACTCAAGTATCAATTTCCTAAATATCGAAGTTCGCTTTCCGGTTAACCATGTTTCGGCATATACGCTTTTCTTTACGACGAGCGAACAACGCCTAGATCAGGATGCACAGAAAGTTTTTCCACGTATCTCCTCGATCTTATCCTCTTCATCTTCTGCTCTCCCTCCCGCCGCATCGCGACCGCGACTCCGTCCGGAGCAAGTTAAATTGGCATGAAGCGTGACCGGTGTCCACTCTCCTCTCCCGTTGTTCCTCTCACACTCACTCTTTTTCTCACTCTTTCTCCTTCAGCTCCTCCCTCTTTCTCTTTCTCCTACTCTCTCTTTTCCGCACAATCTTCGAGCAGTCGCTCTGGAAAGAGGCCCCGTAGAAGCGGTGGCTTCCGTATCGCGCTTTAATTACAATGGCGATCCCGTTTTTTGCAGTACTTTTATTAATTGAGGGAACAAGGCCCCGGCGCGTAGGTACCGTGCTCGTCCCGCAAGCGCGGACAATGTACATATCGGAGCACCGTCGCGTACCGCCCCAACAAAAGGCGATTACGGTACACCGATCCGTCATCGCGCTCGCATGCGTTCTACCCGCCGAGACAATCAAATTTCAACGTCGCTTCCTGCCGGCTTCTTTTCTTGACCCTTATGAAAAGCGTTGCCTTGCATGGTGCGCATTCGACCAGATTTTGAATCATTGCCCGAAAGTGCTTGGACGAAGGGACTGACAATTGTCCAAAGCTGCAAATTAGTGGAGAGAAAATAGAAATCGATAAAGAAAATACGTAACTTTTTGAAATGCCGGCGAAGAAATGGTGATGCGTGTTTGGTGTTAGTATCGAGAGTATATATTGTCGTATATTTGTATCGCTCATATAATTATTATTATACTAGCAGAAGGTGAGTGTTGATATCAAAGTTGGCTGAGTTAAATTGCACCATTAGCCGTATTGACGATGTAAAAATTTCGAAGCGCTCCACATAAATAAGAATAATGCACGAGTGGTTATATTCTTACGATAGAGGTATTATTGTTAAGTTATATTCGCGAATTTGGTCCGCGTGATTGATGAAAGTTCAGTTTTATATTCGAGATCTAAAATTTATTCTTAAGTACTAACTTTCGAATTAATTTATTGTTAGTACGCACTATCCAAAATACGACTTTCAAAAAGCAGATAATAAATTTCTACAAAATACATTCAGAGATGCACATTACGGTACTGACTTGAAATGTATTGTATATTAAATTTAATCAGACATTTTGAGTATGCGTATGCAGATTACCATATATTAAAAGTTTCAGGTGTGTAGGATATTACCTCTGACGTATCTTATATATGCATAACGCCATTTTTGCAATTTTTTACAATTTTTTGTATCCATAATTTTATTTAAAAAAAACTCAACGATATTAATAGTACATACAGATTTTTCAAATTAAATGCACCCTTTTGCAAATCAAGTAATTTTACATATATATTATATTGTATTTAAAAAAAACATCAATTAATGTTAATTACATAGTAACAAATAACAAAATGTCATTATAATTCATACAATTACATAATTACATATCGCTCTGAAGGTGTGTATGAAAATTGTGTAGATAATTCAGTAATTCAATAATAATAATAATTCAAGAAAATCCGTTTGTAGACTAGGTTATAT